>VZTV01064701.1:0-14475 GCA_013400875.1 Anhinga rufa
TGTTTTAAGATTTTTTTAAAAGTGGACCTCAAGAATATGACTGATATAATTTTCTGTTGTGATTGTCTCCCTGGCTTTTTGTGGCAAGGTGCATTCAGGTTTAGGACCTCCACCATGTGCCTTTAGAACACAAGCTATTTCTTTCTTTAGATTCTTTTAAGTTCCTACATGCTTTATGGCACTACCATATTACTGCCACCCAGTTTTGATTTCATTTCTAACAGAGAAGTGTAAACCCCCAGCCTTTGCAGGTTCCTACTTACTTTCAGGTTTTGAATCCACTACGGCATGATGCATCTCTTTCAGCTGGAGCTGTGCTCTTTGCAGTCTCTGCTCTGCATGGAACAACTTTTGAGAGAGAATTGGACATGCATAAATTCATTCCTTTGAAATGCATAATCAAACAACTAAACCAAAAGAGTATCAAAAAGAATCCCAAATATAAAAAATGGTAGCTATAAGCATCTGGCGATTATCTGTTTCACAAGGAAATGTGCCAAAACAATTGGCCTGGGTTTATTTTATATTCTCTGGTGTTAATTAAGGAAAGTATTCTTGTACTCCCAAGTGATATTTTCTCTGTGGCAGAAATTCATTGCACAATTTGCAACCAAAAATAGGAGTGGCTTGAACATTAGAAGAACAATAAAAAAAAGACAGCAAGAATCAGGATTGCAGCAGATGACTATCCTTATACTGCAATTCTTCAGTGCAGCCGAGTTGTCACAGCAATCCACTGTCCAACTTGAGAGCACACTGGTAAGCTTGTTTCTAAACAACACCCAGCTGATGAGCATTTTTGTGATTTAGAGAGATATTTGCTAAGAACTGAAATTAGCTGGACATCACATTCATTTTACTTGTGATCTTACTCAGGTTCAAGCAAAGACCCAACAGCTTGAAAGCCTACCGATTAACATTGATTCCACATCCAGATATAGACTGCAATACTAGAAATCTGGGGCGTTTTGCCCTTTTAATACAGTGTTGAAGTTCACGTTACAGAATTTGGTGAAATGATATAACAATATAGCACTGGATTTTAATAAAGTATCTTGTTTTGACAACATAGATCAGGAATAAAACCCACTCTTATATTCAGATGTCAACTGCTTCCAGTGCTGCCTAGGACATCATCTTTGTCAAACACGGGGACCAAAATCCCAAGGTTGCTCCTAAATACATATTCCCTCCACCCAGTGAAAAGCTGAGGTACTTGCTGTGTTACTCAGCCCCTGAAATCTTACTGCAGATGCACAGAGATACAAATCAAACTAAGGAAACATTTGCTCACTACCACAAATATAAAGAATTCTCTTTGGGTGCTGCAACAGTAAGTCATGGAACATTTTCTGGGACTGCTAAATGATGATGTCAGTGGCACCTGAGGGAGCCAAGTACCTTGAATGAGGTGTTCAAAACTTGCAGGGTCAAGCCTCTTCCCTTAAAATGTACATAAATATTTCTATTTTAAATGGGATTTAATTTACCGATGTTGGGAGAAACTCTGTACTGTTGCTTCTGATGTACTTTTTAAAATGCATGATTCCCAAACAAAGGTCAACAACTATTTAATAGGTATGCTTTTATGTCAGTACCTGATTTTTTTGTTCTTGTTTCTGTTGAGCCAAAGATTCTTCTCTCTCTTTCTCTAAGCGAAGCTGTCTTGCTATTTCAAGCATTCGTTGATGATTTTGTACTGTCTCCACCTACAGCAAGTGGATAAATAGTGCATGTTACTGTCAGATAGTTGAGAAATACATTAGAGAGATCATATGTCTCACAAGCCTACTTAGCACTTCCTTTCCATACATGTTACTACTCAGAAATGACAGCAAAGTACTGGACTCAAGATTCTTAAAAGCTCTGGACTAACGCCTAGGGAGATTCCCTCTGGGTCAACTAGTTATTCGATTCCTTCCTAGACATACAGTATGTTTATCTTAATCCTTGTTTGCATTCCAAAATCAGAGTTGCAAGCCAAGGATTATGAGACTGAAATGTAACAGCGTTACTTCTCTTATTACCCTCTTCTTAAGACGTTCTACTCTTTTGATGAGTTGATCTTTCTCCTCTTCCATTGCACTGATGTCCTAAAAGGCAGAAGAAATAGATAAAGAGATGTTAATTTATTTACAAGATAATACGGATTGGCCTAAATTCTGTTCAAATTAATATGAAAATCAGAATTATTCTCTGAATACACTGAAGCAGTTATACTTTTACTGATCTATGATCAGAACATCCAGGATTCCAATCTCTCTCTTCTCTCTCACTTCCCCTCCAGTTCCCACTCTCTTTATGCTAACATTCCTTCATCTGCACCCTTGAGTATTAGTGTGAACATTTAAAATAAAAGCAGATGGGTTTCTCTAAAATAAAAACAAACCAACAGAAACAACCAAGTAAAAATCAGCACAAATTCAACATCTGATGCAGTCAAACATGTTCTTAATGTTACCATCATTACCCACTTCCTGGCAGACAATTTTGCATGCAGTTGCACACAAGTGACGTTTGCTGCTGCTTTTTGTATTAAAATTGTGTTAAAAGAAACACTTTCTAATGCTAAAACATGTATCTGATTATTATTCTTTAATCCTATCTTACAACAGCAGGATTCCAGAGACTGATAGTTAGTTATAAGAGAAAAGGAAATAAATTTTCCAAATTTCAGCCTTATCTCAACATTTATTTAACTTGGCCATATGTCTTACTGGAAAGTGGTACCCACGCTTACATATTTTGCTGAAACAGGGCAAATATCTTTACTTAACACCTTAGCCACACAGGATCATCATCTCTGTTGACTTAAGCTCTTAATTCATCATCACCCTCTGAAAGCAAAAGGCTTTGTATCAGTTTGCATTCACAGGAACGGGCATCCTAATATTTGAAAATCATGCTGAACAGAGTCTTGGCAGCCTTGTTTCTCAATCTGCTTCAGAAAACTCAGTTCTAAGCACGAGCGAGAACTTTCTAATCTGTTTGCCAACAGAGAACAGTTTCAAAAAGGCAGCTGCAGTGCCTACCAGCTCTGACCTCTACAACTTATACACTGCAATAAGTGCACAAAACCAACAAAAATAGAACTGACATGAAAAAAAATCTAAATAGAAGTTGTGTGATTTTGTCAGATTTTTTTACCCTTCTTATTTCTGCAGTAGATAAACCAGATGTTTTGAGCTGCTCGCACTCCTTATGTAGGTTTTTAAATGCTTCCATCAGTTCTTCATACTATAAAATGAAATTAAAACCATGCATAATGAGCTCTGTGTCTAAGGACTTTCAGATCAACATGTTGCTTTACTACTAAGACAGTAAATATAGAAGTAGAAATATGGTGATAACAAGAATTAAAGGCATTTTTACATCACAAAAGCTTATCAACTTATAGAGCAAAAATAAAAAAATTGCAGTGAATTGTCTTCCATTTGAAGGTACACTCAGAAGTTTCACAGTTTCTTCAGTATTTTCACCTCTTCCCTTGTAATACATAGTATATTTTCAAAACAGGAAGGTAAGATGTTATCTGAAAGGGACAATGCTATATTAACAAATTATACACAGATTTATAGTAAGAGAATATCACATACATAAATTTATCAGCCCAAAAAGGAAGAGGTTGATCTAACAACATGCTTGACTGAAGCACTGGGGCTTGAATTTATAGAGCACTGAGCTTCAATCCAGCAAAGTGGTCCAAGAGCACACCTGACTTATGTGAGAAATAGTTTTGACACATTGCATAATCATGCCCTCAGTATAATATAGATTGATATATGTAGTTTGGTACTTAGAAGTAGACAGTGTGCTACTTCTGCACCAGTACATTGCCCACCAGTAATCTTAAACAGAGAGGCAGTGTGAAAGTCTGTGTGGGCAGAGAAATAACAGGGGACAGAAAGAGTTTAGAAATATGGATAGGAAATAAATTTAGATTCAACTTGGAGAAATGCAAGCTGAGATATAAGGAAAGATAATCTCCACAGAAACAGCCATTCAATAAGATGGAAAAATCTAAAAAGAGAATATCAAGTCATCTTTTACTTCCTGGAAGGAGCAATTGATACGAACATAGAACACAAAATGGCAATGGCAAAGGCCAGTTCAAACAAAGGCATCATATCCCTGAGCAGTGAAGCCGCAATTCCATTCTACAAAACCCTGGGGAAGGAGCATCTAGAATGGTCTGTTCATTTCTGGTTGTTTCAATATCAGGCAGACACTGACAAGCTGGAATTAATTCAAAAAAAAACAGCAATGAAATGGCTACTGAGAAGAAGATAAATAATAGAGAAAGAGATTGATTAAATGGCAAATAAAGGTATGATAAGGTATGCACACACTGGACAATGAAGAATGAATTACAAAAAAGTAGGAGTAAAAATGCAACTGGCCTGCATTATATCACTTACGCATTATAGAGGTGCTTTAATAAATAATGAAATAGCAGGTAGTCTCTGAGCAACTGTATTCACAATTGCTGATGTCCAACAGCTTTCGTGTGTGTGGACTCTCTCCCTTTTTCAAAAGGGGAGTTTACTAAGTCTTTTCTTTATGGGAACATAAAATTTCAAGACTAATGGGAAGATTCAAACCAGGGCATAGCACAGTCTGCCAGATCATAATGAAGGGAAGGTTTCTCACTTGCACCAAATAAAAGCTGCAGCTACCCCACGTGCACCCGAAATAAGTGACACACTCAAATGACTGAAGAGCACCCCGGTTCCTACAGCAGAAAGGAAGATTCCTGGCACCTCAGGGCAACTCACTGAAGACTAGACAACTAGATTTATGCCTGAAGTTGCTTACTTCTTAAATTATATCCTACAGCCAATCTGATGTCCAAATCACAACACAGTTGGGAAGGTGGCAAGTACTCTGACTGTCTTGTTTAAATAATTTACAGAAGTACATTTGAGCTTGATTCTATACACCCATAAAACTTGACCATGTTCTAAGATTTCCAGACTCTCACGTTTGAAATGTTTCTCTTAAAATACACTATTGCAAGCCTGTTTATCTAAATACTTCAGGCTAAATTCTTTAATTCATTAGTATCTAAATATTTGCATGGTAATGTTAAATTATATTAAGGCACTCTATTACCCCAGCTTCTGTTTTGAATTAATCTTCAGGACATTAGTTTAATAAGACGGTTATATTACTGTAATCCCAAAAAGGAACACATCTTACGTAATGGAAATAATGGGAGTTGGATATTTATATATATTAAGACTATGACATACCGAAAAAACATACAATCTGCAATCCTTTCTCTCTTTGCTACTTCTGCTTAGTTATTCCAAGTTATAAATCTAGTATTGTTAGTGGTAACAAAAAAAATAAAAGGCTTAGTCAAGCTTCAGTCAGACTATACAGCTTTGCTGGTGCACAGTTAATAAATTGAGTAACCTATTACAAACATTCAAAACTACTGTGATTTTCAAAGTCACTATACATAACAAAAGGCATAGAAAACTGGATAAAAATTAGGTAAATATGTACCTCAGATAATACAGATCTAAAAACATAACTTTGGTTCACTTTAAGCTTTACATTTCAAACCCACCCACCCTGACTATCTAAAAATCAACATTTAATGCTCACAAAAGAAGTGGGAACATAATGAGTAGGAATGTCAGTCCAGAAAAAAGAAATTTTTTACTTAATCACAGAAAAAATAAATGGTTGAAGCAGAAGTGGGATAAGACTAATACAAATATCAGGCACTAAATACTATACAGTCAATTGGCAATTAGGAGACATTGGCTTTTGGTCATAACATTTTCTGGGCTAGTTTGAAATGGTAATTTATAAAGTTAAAGTTAAAAATATCCATGTTGTAGTTCATAGGGGAAAAAAAGTGTTTAAAAATTAAGAAATAAAAATCTATCTTGGCCAACATGGCTCTGAACATTACTTAGTACTTAGTGGTCTTAAAACCTTTTAATTCAATGCTACATATTAATATACAATGCCAGGGTTATTAGAAGAAAGGTGGTCATGACATACATTTCTTATTACGAATCTTTGCTCACCCTTGACTCCAATATGCTCTTAACATAACTCACTTGAACACATATCTCAACAGTAACTCCCTGATTCATTTATCCCTCCTCCTATTGGCACTTCAATTGATTAACATAAAATTTTGGCATCCATGAAAAATGGTACCTGTTTGTTGATGTCAGCCACAGTATCATCCTGCAGGAACTCTGCTGGCACTTCCAATTTTACTAAGAAACGTGCCAGGTAAGCTCTTTTCTTGAGTTCATTGGTCCTCTGAAGAAGCCAATGTAAGACAGGGTGAATTACAGGCTTGCTTCCAGTAACTAACCCTTGGCGAAATGCACTCCTATACAAAAATAACAAAACAAAACAAAAAAAAACCAATAAATCTCAAACTAAAGAACACTGGCTTGGAACAAACAATTTGCAATATTTTGACATCCCTTCTCCACTTGCCTAATGATTTCCTTAATACTGTTAAAAGATAAAACACTCATGATGCCAGTTTGCTATTTATGATCCCAATTCTACCTTGAGACAGATAAAAACCCCATAACACATCAGAAGGCTAAAGCCAGCAACAACGACTCTTCCTTTTCTGCAATATTCTTCGGAAATAAAGGCAACGTGGGAAGAGTGTGGGCTTTCTGGGTTATAACCTGGCGCAGGAGGGTGCAATCTAGCCTCGAGCGGCTGGCTGAAAGGTCTGGGGAAGGGACTGACCCTGCCAGTCGTGCGGCACCCTCTCCTGGCTGACTCCGCAATAGCAGCTGCTGCAACAGGGCCCGAGGGACAGCCTAACACCTGCAGGAGCCTTCTGCTGGCATCCCCTACACCATACTCTATAAGGACTCTGTCCCCTATAGGGAGGAGCTGTCTTCAAGGCGATACACATACCCAGTGGGACAGTCGAGGTCAAAAATACACACAACCGTTAAATTAGAGGTCGTTACCGTATAAGCTGTAAAACATGTTTTACGATGATTTGTAGACAAAAAGATACTTACAAGTCTGATATACTTCCTGGAGGTTTGTATTTAAGGATACCAAGAAGACTCAACATTCTTTTAGCTGTTTGTTCTGGCAGCTCCTCTCTAATGTCAACAGCATGCTAAAGATTAAAAAAAAGAGAGAAATCAAGAATCCACTGTTTGTACAAGTCATGTTAATTAACCAGCAACACTAAAAGAATTGGCCAGGTTGGATGGGGCTTTGAGCAACCTGGTCTAGTGGAAGGTGTCCCTGCCCACAGCAAGGGGCTTGGAACTAGATGATCTCTAAGGTCCCTTCCAACCCAACCCATTCTACGAAGAACTGACTTTACCCATTTATCACACAATATGTCAATTAAGGGAGATGCTCCATACAGAACATCCTTTATATGACCAAACTTCAATCCTTTTCTAACGGATTTTTCTCCAACATGTGTATTCAGATAAATGTATTCAAGGTATAGATTTTCTCTGCTCATAGGACCTCACCTATGCAGGCAAATCGATTACTTCCACCAAGGAAGTCAGATATCCAAGCACACTAAGGCACATGTATCTGTGCCCCAGACATACAAATGAACCCTTCTGATCTTACCCACACTTTTGGTAGGCTCAAAGGAGAGGGATTCAGTATCTATTGCAACAGCTAAGTCATGAGGTTCAGTTCTTGATCAGTTCCTGCCCTGTGTATGTGCGCAAGACACAGCCTGACTTTTGACTTAAGAAGACAGCGGTTATCAGTATGAACCAAGTTAAGATCTGTATCCCAAGGAAAAATATAGTCATCAGTCTCTGGGGGACAGGGATCCAGTATCCCCGGCCCAAGAAACATTTGCTGGTTTGCTAAAAACACATAGACATATAGACAGAAAGGATTCTTGCCAGGCACATTGATTTCCAGGAAGATTCACACAAGCTATTTTGGTAAACCAAACATGCCACAAGATTACACAGAGCCAGACCTACGTAAAAGCAAATTTCTGTGTCAAGCCCATTTAAGATGTTTGCAGTTACACAGGTCTGAGTGCCTCTGATTGCCTTCCTTACCTTTGGGTCAATCTCCCCCAGAACATCATTGAGCAGCTGCAACAGCTGCATTGACTCTAAGGAGTCAAACGTGATTAAATTGTAGTTCTTCCTGAAGGGCTCCTGATTGAGCTTCTCAACAATGAACTGGATTTGATCACTCATAATCGTGTCCTGGAAGAACCTCTGCAGAAAAGACAGAAGAGATGTGAGGAGGCCTCGGCGGGGAATGAGAGCGGGGAGGCGGTGGCGGGAGGGCGGGGGTGAAGGCACCACCTCAGCGAGGCCCACGGCAGCCCAGCGGCGGTGAGCTGGCACCGGGCTTGGCCCCGGGGGGCGCCCCGCGGCCTGGGAAGGAAGCCCAGGAGGGCCTAGTTGGGGCTCGGAGGGGCTGGGAGGCCCCTCACGCAGGCTGCGGGGGGAGGCAGCCGGCCCCGGCCGCCAGCGGCGGCGCCCTGAGGCGGCGGCGGAGCGGCCTCGTCCTCCTCCCGCCCCGGCCCTCCCGCGCGCGCCTCCCGGTCACCCTGGTAACGGTTGCTAGGCCAGCGGCGGCGACGTCACTTCCGATGCTGCCTCGCGCTTCCGCCAACGCGCCGGAGCGGCTGGAAACGGGCTGGAAGGGGGGGGGCGTTCGCGCATGCGCAGGGCGGCGGCGGCGGGGCGCGGCCTGTGGAGAGCGGGACGGGTCCTCCTCGCTCCTTCCGCGCCCTGAGGGGAGGCGGCGCGGAGCGGGCCGCACCGGGGAGGCCTCCCGGCGGCGTGGCGGCCTGCCCCGCGCAGCCCCTCCTCGCCAGCCCGGCGGGGCTCTGGGAAACTCAGTCTCCCCCCCGTTCTGCCCCGGATTGGGCAGGAATTGGGGTTTTGGTCGGCAGCTCCTGAGCGGAGGTGGCGGAGCCTCGCAGGCCGTGCCCGTGCGCGGTGCGAGGCAGCAGGGGCAGGCCCGGCACCATCGCTAGGCAGCAGCGATGGGCCGACGCTGCTTCGCCGTGTGGGAAGCAGGGCTGTGGGTGATGCTGGGGCGTACGCTCCATGGGCCAAGCCTCCGGTGGGGCTTCTTCACAGCCCAAGTGCTCCTGATGTAAGGAACGGCAGAAATAGGTTTGAGATTCACCCTTTAAAGTATATACTTAGCTTTGCGGTTTCTTAAGAGGGAGGCTGTTGTCGCATGTGTAGGAGATGTACAAACAGATTGGTGCTGTTACCCAATTAAGATTTCTGGCAGCCTTTGACAGCATAAAGAGATGTCAAGTGTGGCTGATGTACATATCAGGTGAATGGTTACTTAATTTCTTTGAAATGGAAAAATGCACAGAGGATCCTTGTGAAGCAGAAATGCCAGCCCTGCGCCCAGGCTTCATTAGGGGCAAATGGCAAATTTACGTCCTCGGGGTTGAACATCAGTTGCCAGTGTGCCTCAAAGTAGCAATAAATATGTAGCACTAGCTATGTTATATCTGAAACAAGAACAGGAGCCTCAAAAATGCCAAACAATCAAAAATAGACTATATGTTAAAGGGAAACTTGTTAATGAAATGGTCTGCAGGTTTTTTGTTGCAGATCCTCAAAAACCCATGTTCAGACCTTAAACAGGTGGATTTTGGAGCCCCTGCTATTGCAATTAGCTTCTTGGATAGTCTTAGAATCCCACATGAGTCCACAGATGATGGACTAAAATATGCAGTGAGTCATATTAAATTGGTGCCAATTGAAATGCACAGGTTGTAAAGCACTGCAGAATTTGACTCAGTAAATAGCAATCAGAAATGTAATACTTTGCAATTCTAAGCACTGCGTCTATCTTAGATTAGCTCTTCTTTCTAAGGAACAGAAAACGCTTCATAAAATATTAATTTACTGGTCTTCACTGGAAGCCTGAAAAGTGACACTGCATCTGTGTCCTAGCTTTTAACTGGCTAAACTAAGTTACAGAGGGAATGGATGCGTTGCTTGTGATTGTGCATGAAAGCTGTGGTAGAGCCAGGAACATAATCCAAGTCTCCTGACTACTGGATTTGAACTTTAAAACCCGATCATGTTTCCTTTGTGCTTTCAGTCTGTATACTGACCTTTAGGAATCATATTTACCTAGAAGTTCCCAGAAGAGATCTACTTTCCCTTGACATGCTTTCCTGGTATCGATTACACTTTTCTTCTGATGAGTATTTTGAGCATATAGAATACACAGAGAGAGCAAATTAAAACCATATTTCCTGTGGAGGCACTGGGGGCCAGGTCTGCTCCCTGTAGACCACATTAATAGGAAATAGGAAGTGGTGGATGTGGGTCCACCACTTAATGCTAGAGAAACACTGGTTCTGTAAATGCTGATACACATCCTTTCTTTAGACCTCGGTGCAGAGGAGAGTGATTGTGTCCACAGTGCCGAGGATGGAGAGGGATCTGTACTGGGTACAGTGGGAGGGTGCTGCTCTGAGAGTCTCCTTTACATCAGACTATTTCAGTCCCTACACCTCCAAGAAGCAAAGGACTGTTCCCCTCTTCTCATGTCTCTGTAACATTAAAGAGCCTACAGATAAAGAAGAGGAAGGATGTCTGAAAACTTCAGAAAATGCCAAGGTAAGAAGAAAAAAAGATAGTGAGATTGTTTCACTCTGGTGGAAAGCCATGAAGTCTGATTGTTATGACTCTTGGGGAAGAAGACCTCCATGACCGGACATCATTAGAACGGCGCTGGCTGAGCTCTGGCTTGCTGGCCTGTTTGAAAGCTCAATTGATTGAAGGCAAGAACAAAATCATACATTGGAGCCCAGCGTGGTGGATCCTGTGTCATCCTTAAAGTTGTATGTTTTTGTGATGCTTTCCTCCAGCAGTTTTGTGCTATTTGTATGTGCAGCCCAAAGTAGCCCTACTGCTACCCTAGGCTGCCTGCCTGCTGCTTGATATTTCAGTCTGTAGTGGTGTCTGAATTTTCAGACTTACTGCTTAAAAAAAATTAAGGTTTATGTCAGTGTCTTGACCTGCGTATCACAACAGAATCTTCACAGATGTAAAAGAAATTATAGCCTTGGGTAAATATTACAGGAAGCAGCTGAGATATTTGACGCTTAACTTGTCTTAAGTTGTCTTAGTTGGGGTGACGTGGTATCTGGATCCGGTCTTACAGAATCAAAGGCCTGTGTTCATATATATTTGTTGTATCATTCTGGGGGCATTTTCCAAGTTCCCAAGTTAGTTTGCATGGAGAGTGATACAGGGTTTCAAGCAAAGTTTCCTAATGACATGAGAGTTATTATAACAGTTCAGCCCTATAGTTCCATCCAGTTCTCTGGATAGGGCTTATGATGTTTTATATTGCTTGGGAAAGGCTTATGGAATCTGCTTATTGAAAAGGCATCATGCAGAGGCAACGTGCGGAAGAAAGAGAATGGAGCCTGCAAATAAACTATCCAGAGCTCTTTAGATCTGCAGACATGGCTTCATTACTCCCTCCTGACTTTCTCCTCCCTTTATAGCTACTGCTGTGTGGATGACTGCCTTGCAGAACTGTGACAGAGCTCAACCATAGAGGCCAGCAAATCAGAGTGGAACGAAACCTGAGCAAATGAAAATCATGCTCCATGGGTGAAGAGAGATCACCTTATATGGGAACATCATGGGCAAGAAGATGAGTACGTCCGGCTGAGCTGCTGAGGTCAGATCCCAAACAGATGGAAGACGTTAATGTGAAAACAAGAGCATTTAGGACGAGAAGATAACACTTCTGCTTCACTTGTGCAGTTGGAGCCCTCCTGTTTGTCTCTTTTATTATAAATGTTGTGAAATGTGTATGTACACATAGGTCTGATGGTGTCATTAAAAATCAATTTCTTTGTGGCTATTCTAGCACCTAAATGCATCCCAGGTCTGTTTCTGGTTCCCACTTGCAGCTTTTTCAGTTGTTATTATGTAGCAGGATTTTGCTTGCTGGAGTGTCACTAATACCAACCATAGCAGTATGGACTGTGGTCAGCAGAAGCCCAAGGAGTGATCACTGATGTCTCAAAAAATTAAGCCTGTTTGTGCAGAATATAACTTGTTCCCGTGTGCTAAAGCATTTAAGACAATACCGACAGTCAAGAAGCCTGTCTGGTTCTGAATGTTTTGTCATGACTACAGCCATAGGTAGCATCCTAGGTGATTTAAAATACTAAAGGATTGAAAGAAAAACATTAGATCTGTGTTGTAGGGTTTGTATATTTTGTGCCTCTATGTGGGTTGTCTGTTGCAAGAGAGAGGACCCTGGTCCTTCTAATCTGGGTCTAATGGATTCCAATCCAAACGTCTTATCTTTCAGACTCTGAGCCTGAGATTTACAGGTCCCACCTCAACAGCTCTGCATCTTTACAGCTCTACCTCCTGTGTTTACAGTGTCAGAGGTGGCCACCTCACACCTGCTCCTTGACCCCCTGGACCAGATGCAAATAGTTTGCAGCACACTGGCACGCGGCTCTGGCTTGTGAATGGTTCTGTGGAGTAGGAGAGGCTGCAGCCAAAGTATGTGCCATGTATTGGTTCTGCTGAGAGAAGTAGTGACTTTGTCACTCCCTTTTAATCCCATGACCAGGTACAAAACCAATCTAAGACCAAATAGGCTGGTGTTCCATGGAGTATGAGATCAGAAGCTGGAGATCTCTGTGGCCATTGATGACCCAAAATCTTGCTTTACAGTTGCCACCCCTGCAAAGTGGGTGTTGCATGCATCTGCCCAGTCCAGAAGTGCATTACATCTTTGTGCTGCTGTGAAGTGTTGGGTGGTGGAGAGTCAGGCCCAGAAGGAGGTCAGTGTGATGCTGGTTTCCATCCATTTAGCCTCATCTCTATAGTTGTCCCAGCTTTACTTCAGAATGGCAAAGTCTGGTAGTACTGAGGAGAGATGGTGCCATCAAGAGAGGGTGACAAGAACAGTGCTGAACGGTCAGCTGCAGGGTGAAATTTTGTGCTTTTTCTGTGAACAAACCAAAGGATGTGGCTCTTCAGGCAGTTCTTGATTCTATCAACTGTCGTTCTTTAAGAGGCCTGTGGTACCATTCCCATGCAGGTTTCTGACTGTGCCTGTAAGTGGGGTGGCCCGGGAAGGATGCAGGGATGGAAGAAGACAGCACCGGGCAGCTGCAGTTTTCAAAAGCCAGTTCCTCACAGGAAGTGCTAGCGATGGGTGTGCGAGGCCAGCTGGAGTGCCTGACTCAGTACAACTCTGAAATACACATGCGTTCAGAGTGTTACATGTGGATGTGTGGAATGTTTATATTACTGTTGCTCTGTCTACTTCATAAGTGCATGGTGAGGGGATGCTGTGTTGTACATGAGCAAATGTTTCTTGTATTGGAGGTTGTCCGGTTACAATTTGGCTTTCAGTGCTTTGAATTTTGTGGCAGCAAACAAGATCATTGATCTGGTGTGAGATCATTCATGGAAGGTGGATGTGATTGTGGGAACTTTGTGGTAGGAGTGGGGCGTAGGAGGTTATCTAACAAGGTGGGGTTGCTTGGACAGAGTTAACTAAGCTTCCTCTAAAAAACACTTGCAGTTTTGTTTCTTGTCTGAAAAATGCAAAATAACTCCACTGAATAATCTCAGATTTACACCAGTGTTTCTGAGATTAGAGTCTGCTCTGTAGAGTCTCCTATTCAGGGTCAGATGAAATGGCGAGTCACCCCTTGCACCAGATTTCAAGAACAATAAGATGTTTTAGGAATATGCAATAATTGATTGCCTCTAAAGGGCAGATTTTCCTCTTTGCTGCCAAACTAGGGCTGGTCTCAGTGATAAGTGTTTGCTGAACAAAGTCTGCTGAAGTTCCTAAAGTTGGTTTCATTCTCATGGGAGGGCAGCATGCCAGGCCATTGAGCACACTGATCCCAATCTCACAAAGAATCAAGTCTGCAGGAAATTCAAGTTGCCTTACTAAGGTACTATGCCCACCTACTGCTGCTCAGAGCTGGGTTCTCACTGCCAGTTTCCAACAACATGGTTATCCCAAAGCACTGTTCTCCAGTGAAGGCTGAAATGCTGTTATAATAGATGACATAAATAAAGGAACATTGATCAGTTGCTTTGCATTTCTGTTCTTCAGATACTATTTTATCCCCTCTGCCAGAACAGTCTGTTGTTAAACTGAAATGGTGCTAGCTCTTGTGGCTTGTTTTTCAAAGCAAACCTTTCATATCGCTTTTATGTAGTGTGGGAAGTATCTTCTGAACATACAATAGTTTTTCAAAGTTGACAGTGCTTTTATGAGTTAGATGAGCTACATGACTTTCCCATCATTTTAAATACAGAGGCATCCTTCCTCCTTCTATTAACACATTCAATTCATGAGAATGTGAAAACGTTAGGCCAAGGTTTTTGAAGCAATCTGCATGAGGCACAAAAATAGTCACTCTGGAAAGTTAAGGACTAAGTATTTTAAGCTCTCAAAAAAAAATTAGTAGAGAGGACACTA
>VZTV01064702.1:9816-27561 GCA_013400875.1 Anhinga rufa
GGTGGGTGGGTGGGGAAGGAGCCTACCATTCCCTCTCTGAAAATGGAGGAGAACAATGAGCGGGTTAGCCGGGCGCTCTTCATGGAGAGCGAGGTCCCCATCCCTGTCATCGCAATCTTTCCCTTTTATTTTCATTTTACTGTCTTTCGGCCCGTCTTTTCGATATAGACTTGCTCTGTTCTTTCCTTTTTCATGAGAGAAAAACGATGCTTCTTAGGCTTTCTGCCCTCCTGTTTAATCATCCTATGGAAAAAACGTCACTTGGAAAACAAGGTCATCTTCCAGCTAAACTTTGCTTCCTCATCCTGAGGTCCCTTTGGAGTGCCCGTGGAAAACTAGCTTTATAATTACTAATAATAATAATTGGGGAAAGACATGACAAATCAAATTAATTGCAGATTATTTTTTGTTCCTTTTTAATACAATTTTTGCAAATGTTCTTTCTTTCCATCCCCACTGGAGACGTCTGGCCTAGATTTACTGCCCAGGGGTACTGCATGCAGAATAACTTAGACTCCCCTGTACATCTAAGGGCGAGGGGGAATGGTTACACCACACGTTTTCGCTGCAGGCTGACACCATTTTTTATCTCGGGAGTGGCCCTCAACTGGACTTGCAAAAGTTTTTGGAAGTCAGTGTGAGGGTGCGTTTGTTCTAGCTGTTTCTGGGACCCCGGCATAGCACAGCAGGATGAGCACAAAGCGAGCCGGTGCCGAGGCGTGCGCGGTTCGGTGGTTTACGACGAGGACCGCAGAGGGCTGCGTAGGTCAGGAGTGAGACAAGCTGTAAACTGAGGATTAACATGGCTGATTGTACAGCAGATCGTGATAGGTGTGTGTCTGGAAGAGCCGTGTGGGGAGCCCAGGACCAGAGCCGGTCTGGCAAGAGGTGAAAGAGGTTAAGGCAGGGGGGCATCAGCAGATCTGTATGGAGAAATCCAGGACCAGAATAACAAGGTGTGCTTTATTTAAGGATGAAAACAACGCGTGGCGAGGCCCAGATGTGAATTGTCGGGGATAGCCTGTTGTCAGAGCTGCATACGGAGCAAATGAATGCAGCAGGGAACTGTTCTTTACATCGCTTCTGTCTCTGCCCTTCCCGACAGCAGGATCCTTGAAGATGACGTCCGTTTGGCTGCCTACACTGCAGTGCCCTGATACATCTCAGCATTTTGCTGAGATTATACCGTTGGCATGGTCGTACGTTACCACAGTCACCACCCAGCAACAACAGACACGCAGATAATCTGTATCTGCCCTTTGGATTTTCTTTGTACGTTTGTGTCTGTGAAGGGTTTAGTGCTTCAGAAGAGATACCTGTGTTGTCGGGCACGCTGACGACAGTTGATTGATTAGCAGAGCACCTCCATTCCTTCCCTGCCTCTTTGCAAGATACAGATCTCTCTAAAGCTCAGTGATGAACGGATTTAAATGCTTCCTAGGGGCTTAGAAGCCCCAACACTCTTGCCTCTTTTTCACAGGCATGACTTCTTTTTGTGTTATCTAATTGCCAAGCTACAAGCCACCCTTTTGAGTCAGGGTGGTCGCACCAGCGCTGCTAGCTAGCAGTTCTGCTTGACAGTAGTTTTTAAAACTGGAGGCAAGAACTAAAGGTTTCTCTCCACTGCAATTTATTGTGTTAGATATTGCCTTGTCGGATGTGCAGGTAAAAAAACCGTGCAAAGTGCTGTTGCCGTTCAGCCTGCACCTGCTCAGTGAGATTGTGGGACTGTCCTTCCTTCACAGCACTTACCAACCGCATCTCGTATGGAAATGCGCGTCCTACCACACGCTGCCTGGAAGAGCTTCAATGCCTTGTAGTAATTGAGGTGCTTGAAGTTCTTGAAGTAGCAGAGAGGATCACATTTCTGTTCTGAAAACAAACTTAGAATTTTCAGGGGTTTTGGCTGTGTTGGCAGTATCCAAATGGAGCACGGTGAAGAGATGGTTTTTAATTATGAGATATTTATATGAGTAAGGAAATGTCCATAACTATATGAGGTAGGGAAAATAACCTTAAAGGATATGAATTTCAGAGTAGGGGATAACTACTGAAGAACTAGGGGTTAAAAAAAAACAAACCAAACCAACATTCCCCAATGACCTGTAGTTTCTCTTTAATCCTTTGCCTCATTCTAGAGCACTTGGTATCGGTGAATGCAGAAATTAGGGTGTGGGACTACTGGGACTAGGGCTGATTTTGTGCTAGGCAGTTTGGACCTGTAACCTGGAAACAATTCAACTTGTGATACTTCTTGTGTTCATATATTAGCCTCCTGGCAGCTCCTTCATACAAAATTAACCTGCATTGGGACCATCAAGGTGACCTGATTTATTTATTTTTTTTTTTCTCAGCTCTTATGGTTTATTTTTATGCCTGTCCCAGTCTCCATTTTTTACTCAGTGTGCTTACTGCTGCAGCCTTGGGCTCCCAGCACAGCTATTGCCAGTGATTCTCAGTCGTCTTCTCACCTATCTGTTCTTTAATGTTGTGTATTTGTTATAGATTAATAAATCTCTAAAGGCCTGGTAGCACCATCTCTCTCAAAGGCTAATATCCTTTTCCACTGATGCTTTTTGGTCCATTTCGTTTTATGATACTCATTGTTTCTTGCTTTGTCTCCTCAGGTAATTGTGGAAAAAGCACCAAAAGCCAGGGTACCCGACCTAGACAAAAGGAAGTATCTTGTGCCTTCTGACCTCACAGGTAACAAGTCTATCTCCTTTTTTCCTGATTTTCAGTGAGAAGGTCTCAGACCTTTGCTCTATGACCAGCACCAAGACAATATCCAGGCAGGCTCAACATCTTAGCATTACTCCACTTTACCTGGTTGTCCTTGTTATATTTACGTACCTTACAGCCTGGATTACAACATGCAGAATTCTCTGAGATCTTCAGAGGTATCCCACTGACTTAGCTAACATGCATGTGTCACAGCTGACCTCTAGCCATAATGAAAATGACTGGATTGTGTATCATAGGCAGTAGCATACTCATCAGTCACTGATGACCCAGCTGCAGAGTTGCCAGAGGCTGTATCCTTGTTGTAGGAAAAGACGAAGTTCTTGAAATACTCCCATCGTTTTCCACCCCTGTGGTTGGAGCCATGGCTACAAAGTTCCTTTTAGCAATGGTCATGGCCATTTTGTGTGTGATTACATGTGTTTTCATTTGAGAACAGGAATGAGTTAAAGCAACAGCATTTATTTTTCTTGCAGTATATAATGGATTGCAGAATACTTCCTTGTGGAACATAGCTCAAGCAGATAGTAAGGAATTTGTTTTCAGGAATGGTATGATGCACCAAGGCTAAATTCTCCAAGGTGTCTTTGATCTATAGGATTTAAAGGTTAAGCTAGTTAGAGGTCTTCCCACCAATCCCCGCAGTAGAGCATTTCATACCATAGTAGGTGGAACGTGGATTTAAAGGGTACACGGCCTGAGGCATGTACCTGAGAAACTGCCAGCTCCAAGTGGATTGGCTGCTAATGTGGCTACAATCATGAAGCCTTCTTTCCTGCATTGTTCATTTTTCCCTACTTTTTACACACAGCGTGTGACTTCCACCACCGAAAGAAAACAACCATGGCTAGGGTCAAAAACAAACAAACAAACAAAAACAAAACAAAAAACCCAAAACAACCCCAAACCAAAGCGTTCTTTCTGCATCTAAGGCATTCTCCTCTGTTCCTCTTCAGTTGGCCAATTCTACTTCTTAATCCGAAAGCGGATCCACCTGAGGCCAGAAGATGCCCTGTTCTTCTTTGTCAATAATACCATCCCTCCCACCAGTGCTACCATGGGCCAGCTGTATGAGGTAAGCCTGGCCCATCTCTTTCTCCTTTTGTTGGAGTGTCTGGAAGAATGCATATCCTCACTGAAGGACAGCTGAGCACTACTCAACTGGCAGTGGGTGCAACTTGGTCACAGATGCCTGAACATGGACCCCCTTGGCCTGGGCTGTATCCCATCATCGGTTTAGGGAAGTTCCATCCTGCAGATACAAAGAGCAGCACGGGGAGCCTCATCATTTTAATTGTTTGCTTGCTAGTTGAAAGGATTGTCATATCAGGTGGTGAGTAGTTGCCTCAGCAGTGATACGTTGGTCCTATTACTTTAACAAAGTATTGAAATTTCAGAGGAAATACTGTGTCTGGGGTGGAGGGTGGAACACACGCACTAGCTTTCCTGTTTGTACAAAAGAGATTTCTTTTTAGCCAGTAAAAGAATACAGTATCACTGGGCAAACAACTAGACATACGTTGTCAAGGAACACTTATTCTTTGTTCAGAAATACTTTTTCATAGCTTGCACTGTATACGTGAGGATCTTGTAGGACACTGTGAATATTGCCACCCAGCATTTCTGCTGAGCAGTGTTATCTGTTCGTCCTTAAAGGCGTATTCTATGCCCATCAGAGGAACGTTCCTTCAATTATATAGCCGTTATATCATGGCTGGTTTGCAGCCTGGATTGATTTCCCCTTGATTTCTCCTTCTGCTGTGTTAGAGTGTTTTAATAGGAGAGCTTCAGTGTGGTGCTGTGAGCCTCATTTGACCTATCACTTTTTGACTATAACTGGACAATATGTATGTGGACTGATGAAGATAATATACGATTAACGCATGCAGGGAGTTTTCCAAATCTGGATGTGTAGGAGGAAGGTATGTCTAAGCTGAGATCAGGACTCTGTTCCTGGCGCTCTGCAGACTTCTTGTGTCAGTGTAATCACTTAACATCTCAGTTTTACTGCCCATATGTAAAACAGGACTTAGAAATACAGCCACTCGTCAAAGTGTTCTGAAAAATGACAAATATAACCACATTTACCAAATACTGGAGTATCAAGAGGTGATTTTTGACTTGTCAGAGCCTTCCAAGTATCTTGTCTTGATCTTAAGGCTGTACCAGTGCTGGGATTCTGCTGCACAGCCTGCAGCAGTCAGAGCTGTTTCTGTTGCAGGTTTGCAGCACACTCTGGCTGTGGCTTTTCAAGAAAATTCACTATGTCCAGAAATATGACATGCCTGAATTTAGAAGTAGAGCTGTGGCCAGAGAGAGGAAGTTGCTATACATTGTCTTTGGCATGAGGATGTAAAGGGGGAGAAACAGTGAAAGAGAGGTTATGCCCTCTTGTTACAGCGATCTCTTGGTTGGGCTTTTTCATACGTAATGAGTTACAGGGCTTTGGCTTGATACTTTCTTCCTTTCTCTCTTGCAGGATAACCACGAGGAGGACTATTTTCTCTATGTGGCCTACAGCGATGAGAGCGTCTATGGCAAGTGAGCACCAGCCCCCCAGGCATGCAGGCGAGATGGACTGATGGAATGGATTGAGGGGGGGGATGTTGGAGAGGAGGAAGGAAAATGCCTGAGAAGCGGGGAGGAGAACTGGAAGTGAACCACATGCACAATGCCATCACCTTCCATGCATTAATTATAACCGTTATTTTTTAAATTGAGGGGAGGGAGGGTAGGGGGACAGTGTATGAAAGGGTGAACTGAAAGGCTAATGAGGGGTTCTGCACTGAGGGATGGGGACACTCCACTGTCCGTAGTTTTTCTCTTGCCACAGCTGGAAGTAGTTAGCCAGTACTAGAGGCTGCTAGACAAGCCCGTGTGGTGGAGCTCCAGGAGAGTGACTGGGCACCATGGCCAGTTTTGTGTAACCCTTTCATTGGATGAAGAAGGCATGCCATGTATTGTACACTGACCTTGTCACGCCTGGCCAATGGCATGGGCTGCACTCTTGTAAGCATTTAGTGAGCTGTGAAGTACTTCACTCTGCCCACACAAGGCTGTCCTGTGCTGACAGTCCTCACTCCAGCTGCTACCTGTGAAGTGTTTCAAGAGTATTGTTTCCCATCACTTCCATCAGTATTAGAAGGGCTAACTCTGAGGGCTGGGAACTCCTCAGCTGTGAGACATGAAGGTTGGGGGAAAGAAGGAAGGATTTTATTTTTTTCCTTTGTTGCTTTAATTGTAAGTGCTGGACAGAAAAATTTGAGACAACCCTTTTGTTCTTTTCAGTAGAGCCAATTGATAAAGCATAGGGCTAGAAAGGACCTCAAGAGAATGACTAGCCCACTCCAGCTCTGAGACAGGACTGAGTATACCAAACATGTCCACCATGGCTGCTCATCTGACTTTTTCATAGTGAGCTTCACTGAGGCAGATCCTGGAGGCTGCTGAGATTGTTCAGTTCCTAGCTAGCTTACAAGCGAGAGAGCTTTTCTTGGTACCTGACTTTAGTCTCCCTTGCTGTGCATTAAGACAACTACTAATGCTCTTGTTATTGGTGAACGCAGAAAATTATCTATATCGGTGTTGTCCTTGTACCAATCTTCTGCAGAATTGAAGATGGCAGAAGTCCCATCGGTTTAGCCTTCCCTTCCATGTCTCATTCCTGTACAGCTCTTGCACCACATGCACAAACGGAAGAATTCAGTCGCTCCCACATGTGTTTTGCTGGCTTTTTTGTGATTGGACAACAGTGCCACTCTTTGCCACAAGAGAGGTGCTTTTAGACTTGAAGGGGAAGGGGAATAGACTCTCTGTAGATTTTTTTTTTAATTATTTTATTTTAAGCCAGTGTTGTTATTAGAAAGGTGCCAGACAGATGCTGTCTTGTGCAAGCCTTACGCTGTCACGCCAAAGCAGTTTCTTCCCAGTGGCACAAACAGCAGATTTTCCCATAACTGCCATAACTCTGATGAAGGGATGGGGTTTGGGGAGTGAGCTTTCAGGAAAATTCTGGGGTTTTATCTAAAAACTGGACGTGAATTACCATAAACATTCCTACACTTAAGGGAAGGACCAAAGGAGGGAGGAAAAGACAAGAAGGATGAAGAAGACAGGCAGATTCCAAAATAAGTTGAGGGTGTTTGTTCTATTTACATGAAGTTAGATCCCAGTTCTCTGCATTCCTCAGGAATGAGAAATCAAGATGAGTGCTCCTCTGATTGTGGGAGACAGGAAACCAGGTTTCAGCCTTCTCTGACTGTTCTACAGAGGTATTATGAGGCTGAAGGGCAGGCTGGGAGTGTGAAGTGGGACTCGCTGGCAGAACTGTGTGAAGGTCAGGGAAGGCAGTGTTGCGGTGTTATCCCAAAAGCGGGATCATTCACCCGGTGTGCAATATGCCGAGATACACACAGAGCGGAGGTATTTTATTCATTTCGTATTTGCGCAAAGATGGGTGCTAGGTGGTAACTCCACAAAGCTAGCACACAGCACAAAGAAACTACAAGGTATTTATCTTGTTACATGATTAGTAAAAACTCAATGAAATTCATACTCCTTGGTTGGTAATTATCTCATCCCTTATTGGTTAGCTAGCTATGTAAGTTAGCATGCATGCTTCTTACAGGAGTGGGAGACAAGTCTCTTCAGTCCTGAATTGAGTCAGTGGTAGTGATCTCCCCCTGCCGCCTTTAGCCTTCCCTCAGTTACTGCAGTATCAGTCTTTCAGTTCTTCTTCAAGGATATAGTCGTAAAACAAATACTTCCGTATCTCTCAGCTCCCCTCTTCTAACTGTCAGATTTGGTCGGTTCATTGTTCTTACTTAGTGGAAAATTCCATTTTCTGTGGTATATCAGCAGGGCAGAAGGGTCACTGCCTGTGTGGTATGGGACGTAGCAGAAGAATGGGAGAGAAAGGAGGGAGCGCAAAGGGTGTAGACAGAGGAATCATAATGGGCAGAGAGAAAATGGGGGAAGAAAGAATTAAATGAGTTGATTAGTATTCCCCAGTTTTTCACCCTGAACTTCAGGTTTGCTGTTCTATCATGTGCTCATCTGGAATAAATGCGTTTGGATGAGTTATACCAACTGCTGAGTTAGATAACTTCAGCTTCCCTGCAGTGCTCAGTCCTCTCTTTTTGGCCCACTCTCCTCCAGTTATCAGGCTCTTTTCACATCCTTTGGGTGCAAATCCGCATCAGTCTCTTGTTTTAGGAAGCTATGAATGTTCTGAAGCAGAGAACAGACCCAGGAGGCTTTCTAGGGTAAAGATAAGATGAGGGCAGATGGTGTGCATCTCTCTGCCGCTGTCCCACTTGCTTATGCACATGCTGCTAAGCACGTGGTCGTGTGTTGTCTCAAATGAGCCCATGCTTAGGCACACTCAGGGGAGAAAGAGTTGGCGTCTGGGGTGCTTGGTTTTGTGTTCAGACTTCCCCTCCCGCTGCTGGGTTTATAAGCGACATGTGGGACTACTCTCAGCCGTTTGTTACATGTAGAGTTTACAGTTTAATTTACTTATTTTATGGTTCTTTTAACTGGATTGTAGCATTTACTTCTGATTTTGTGCTAGTCCGGTAGTGTACGAGGTAATGATGGTAATTCTTTTTTGTGTTGGTTAGCTGCAGGTTCTTGTAAAATAAAGTTCATACTACTTGAGCTAGATCAACCAATCAATAAAGATGCATTTGAAAATCACAGGCTTGGTCCAAAGTGGGTGACTGTAGCATTTCTCCCCACATGTGTGCTTGTGAATAAAGGGGCAGCTTTGTCAGAACTTCTTGCTGCTACTTTTTGCCAGAACCTCAGATTCCTCTGTCCTGTTTACCGGCACAAGTCACATCTCTCCTTTCTTCTGGTTATGCCGGCACACCCAGCTGTGTCTTGCTGTGCCACCAACATGAATTTTAATTAGACCTGGATCACCTGAGAAGGTCTGAAGGAGCATAATGGATGTTCTCTGACATTTTAAGGACCTGAACAGTCCTAGCCTGCTGACAGGTCCTGAGGGGGGGGGTGTGCACCACCAGTCCTGCCTGTCCCTGCCCAGCCTCCACAGGGCCACCCTGCCCATGGCCCAGGACCCCGTCGCAGCTCCCCAGAGCTGTCAGCCCCTGCCCCTGCGATGCCGCAGCAGGGCCCGTCTCCAGCTCCCACAGCCATGCCCTGCCCAGCCGAGAGCCACACCAGCCCACAGGGCCCAGCCTCAGCCTGTCCCCATCCCCATGGCCCTGCCATCACTGGCCTGATCCTGGCCCTAGCTGCAGGCGGGATTCCTGTCCTGACCCACCTCATCAGCATAATGAGGGCTGGGGCTTGTGACTGGGCCTGGCCACCATCTCACGGCACAGCACCGCACTGGGTGCTGTAGGCGGGTCCCATGGTGCTCTGCTGGCCGTGCCCCGCCGGGAGCTGCCAGCCCCCTGCCACTGTCTCAGGGCAGCTCCAGCTGAGGTGGGACTCCCAGCCATGGGCACAGGGTGTAGGGGAGGCCCCTCGGTGCCTTAGGCCCCTCTAAAGGTAGTAATAGCAGAGATAAGGAAATCTAGGACTCAGATCTAGGCTGCTTTTCCTTGCAGATATTTGTGCGCTGAGAGGGAAGGAGCCCTGCTGGGAGCTGGCAAGGCCAGCGGGCGCCATTTGCTCAGCGCCATAACTCCGCGTCAGGCACCGGCAGCACATGAGGAGGAAAGGGATGTCTGATGTCATCTGGGGAAGCGGCGGGAGACGTGCTGCTTCTTCCGCCTCCTCACTCCTCCTCGTCACCCGCAGGTTTGTGTGGGTGCTGCTGGCTGGAGCGGCTGAAACGCGCTGTGCCGATGCGATGCTGCAGGGGAGCGGCCGTCAGCTCTTGCCCTGCCGTGCACTGAGCGAGCGAGTTGCTTGCAGCGCTGAAGTCAAGAGTTAACAACACTGAAACTCAGGAATAAAACTTGCTAAGCCTAACGGATCTTCTGTTCCCCACCGCATACAGGGTGGAGCTACAGCGTGAGCTTTTGTTTCTAGTGCTGAGGGAGAGGCAGTAATTCATCCTGCACCGTATAAACTCGAGCTTGCCCATAGCAGCAGTTTCTGTGTTCATATCCATCATCGTGACTAAAACAAGCTCCCCCTGTATGTCAGAAGGGTGCCGTGACTCCAGCCAGATGGGCAGAGATCAGCTAAAAGCTTACACTTTAATTCAAAATAATTTGAATTTCAGCTTCAAACATAATTCACATTTTGTTGTCTAGGTTGTGGGATTGTCTGCTGGCTCAAGTAGAAAACAGCTATGGAGTTGTAGCCATATCCAAACAGGCCTTTCCCACTCCCCCTCTCACCCCTTCCCTAGAAAGATGGTGCATCAGTGATGTTTGTACCTGTCATGCTGCTTTGTATGTGCACGTCAGTGCCATCACTAAGAGAAACAGCAGGCTGGCGCATTGCTGAACGTCATTAGCCTGGTCCATGTGGGAAATGTTAGCTTGTGCTCAAAGGCTATCACCTTTATTCTGTGGCTTGTGGAAATGGTATTGGAGTAAGGCCTGCAGGAAAACGAGGGGCTCAGCTGGTTAAGAGAGGTTTAGAAATTAATACTCTGCCTTGATCACTATCATTGCACCTGGGATCCTCTCTCCAATCATCCTGATGCTTGCTTTGGAAGAAAACATTCTCCTGGGAGCAGAGAGTACCTAAGGAAAAAGATGGCCTCGGGCACTAGGGCCTCACAACATCACCAGGAAGGATATCTGGGCTAACATAAGAGGTCCCAAATTATGCTAAAGACTGATGTTTTCACTTCCATAAAACAGTCATGTCCGAGATGCAAGAAACACTGATTTAAACAGAAATAAGACTACCGGAGGGAGAAACTCAGCTTGTTCTTGTCCCTCAGTCTCGGATAAACGCTCCCCCAGGATAAGCCACAGAATGTGACTAGAGAGCTCATTGCTGGCAGGGCACTTGCAGGACTGACCCAGGCAGAGCACAGCTGACCACGAACAGCAGCTGCCCCAGCTTGCACTGCCAATCTTTAGGAGGATGTTGCAAGTCCCATGGTATTTGTGTTCCTGGAAGCTTGCATGTGTCCCAAAGCACAGCTCATGCCTGGGTATACATGTGTTACAGGAATTAGTTAATAATCTCCTGAAAAAGCTGGATCTTGCAGCACCTTTCTGTAAAGTAAGGGTCTGATTCTCCTGGATTTCACACTCCGGCCAATGTCAGCTGGATATTGTATTGTTCTTTGGAAATTAAAAATTATTAAATGCTATAAATAGTGATATGTGGAAGCAGCAGGAAAACATAAAGATCCTCTTTTTCAAGTGATGGCATTGCTTGAACTGGATTAAGGTTGAATGTGCTGGATTATTAGCTGAAGGAAAAACTGGTCTGATTCTATGTCCTACACCCGCACGATGCTTACCCCAGACACGCTTGTACACACACACGCACCTTTTCTGCCACGCCTCACACTGCATTAAACATACGTACATCTTCACATGCTGCACTGGCCACATCATGAATATTACCATGTCAAAATCCACTCTGTGTCTTCAGTTGTACCCCATACCACAGTGAATTTGCACGCATTCCCATGATACGCTGTCAAAAACCACGCGCTTCCTATACCAAGCCTTGTATCGCAGCAAATATGCAGAACATACCAGCCCAACAGTGTTCACCTGTAGTACATGTAAGCAGAAGGGATATAATGGAGAGAATGATACACACTGCATACTTAGAGTTCAACTCCCCGCATAGTAGCACATATGAAAAACACTGCAAAGGGGAAAGAAAAGGGAAGATGCATGCACACACCGAATATGACACTTTACAGGCCTGAAGTACAGCCACTCTATCAGTGTATCCAGGCAATCAAGAAAGAAACACAGCAAACTACATGCCTGTGCACACTGGTTTTCACCCACCCCTTAGGCTGATGGACAAACCTATATCATGCGCTAACATGTATTCAGTGCACCCGGATGCAACCAGCGACCACATGGCAAAAATGGCCAATGAGAAGCACTTCAATCAACAGGGAAACACAGGATGGAAAAAATGCACAGGGTAATAATACACAGTCATGGGCTTCTGGTGATTACGGAAAAGTTTGCAAGAAGAAAAGTAGGAGTGAAAAAGGAACCTGGAGTGCTCAGAAAAGGTACTGCAGTCTATACCCACTAAACTGCCTCTGCAGTGGATGTGCAAAGGATGCCAAGAAAGCATGAGGTCATAGGAAACCTTGGAGGAAAGGAGCCCACTACCTACAGCCATACTTCAGAGGTGAAGAAACAGCGATCCCTCTTTTTTTCTGTCCTTTGCAATTGAAGGTGAAAATTAGACTCTGAAAAAGCAGGACCCTTCTGACTAGGACTGGATTGCATTGAGAGAATAGGAGGGAGGTAAAACTGGAGTATCAGCAATTTGTGGAGTGCAGATGAAGGTAGTAGACTGGCAGAGCAAGGTGGGGGGGGAGAGCAAGAACAGACTAGTGAAAGGGCTGCAGAATATGAGTGAACCTGGCAGAACTGCACGAGGAGCCCAGCACTGGAATCACACAGTGGCTCCAAGGCAGGAGTGAAAATATATACACAGCTTAAACTAATGCCAAAGGTATTGCAGGAAAAGCTCCTCCTAGATCAGGTGTGTGGTGGCTCCAGCAGGTCCCTGTGCACTCAGACTGCTGTCACTACCAGTAGAACTGCAGCTGCATGGAGGGCTCATTTGCAAAGCTGAGTATCTGGTGAAGCCATGGTTATTTACATACCTATCTCTCTCTCTAGTCCTTTTGCTCATAGTCATTACAGTAGCCATCCGAGCTCCCTGTGACCATTTTGCTACCTCAGTGCTATCAATTAACCTATTTGACAGTGGGGGAACAGGGGTACAGGACTGATTAAATGCCTTTGCCTGACATCACATAGGAAATCTGTGGCAGTGCGAGGGAATGAACAGTTAACACAGGGCTGGTCCTTTTTCTTAAGAGCTATTCTGAGCCCAAGAGCAAAATAAGTGTATAGTTAAAGGAGTGGTATCACCATGCAGATATGAAGGGCAATAGAGTCAAATATTCAGGAGAGAACCACTAGAAGTGGGCAAAACAAGCCTTTTAGGATGAAAGCCAAGAAAGGCAGGAGTCAAGCTGCAATGCGCTATGTAAGAATGTATGTAAAAATGATGGAGAAGGTGCTAATACAGATTAGAATCTGAATAAGCATTTTTCCAAATTACTGTGGTCGTTCAGATCTAACTGGAATATTTCAGGTCTCACTCACAGTTCATTTGTTCCAAGGGGCATACAACGGAAAATGAGCAGTGACAGGTCTGATCATATTTCATTAGTTTGCATTTTATTACTTCACACTTATATAACAAGTTCCGCATGACAGTCTCAGTCCTTTCAAAAATACTGATCTATTCAGCCTCACAGCGGCCCAGTGGGGTAGCTCTTATTGTCTCCAACCTGCTGCTGGGGAAATTGAGGTGCAGAGATACGGACTGGCTTGCCACACAATGAATTAGAAGCAGAGTGAGAAAAAAGAGCCTTCTCCCCCTGATCCCGAGCCCTCTAATAACAGGATTATACTCATTACACAGTAAAATTTGAAATGTGGATTCTGTATATTCATATTATCTTTCATTAATGAAAGAAACCCCTCATCATCTTTGGGAACACAGCATCGTAACATTTTGATGTTCTGCCATTTGCGGACTGGAAAAGCTCTGATTTCTTTGCCAGAAGCAGCAACAAATAGGTAGCTCCTACTCTTGACATATTGCCAAGAAAACACTGCTGAATTGTCTTTGAGCAACAGCTCTCTTCAAAGCTCATTGATACGTTTATCAGTGCCTTCTTTGTCTGGAACAAAAAACAAATCACAGTGCAAGCCTGGGAAAAAATGTGCATTTTCTTCTTGTCATTTTTATTTTGTTGGATTTTCTGGCAACTTATAAGTATTTCATATCTGCTCTTCTATTCTATTATGAAGAGGTTTCATAAAATTTGCAACAGGATTCAAATGATTTAGAAGTCTAAATGTCATTTTGAAAATAATTTAGGCATTTAGCTCTGGATCTTCAGGGCTGAAGTCCCACCCACTCTTGAAAAATGCTGAAATAAACACAACACTGTAGCCACAGACTTTCAGTGATATTTTGTTTTGTAGTATTTTTAAAGACATAGTCACATGACCAAGCAGAAAGAAATCTTGATGTTTTTGAAACTATATAGCTATATGTAGCTGTGGTTGTCTAAATAAAAATCAGGCATAAGACACTTTTGGAAATGTTATCCTTTTGGGATAGTATTTCCTGGCTGGAAAAAAAAAAAGGCATTTAAAAATCTGTACATTTGCTGTGCATATCATGGACATGAGTGTTAGAGTATTTCACTGCTAGAGAAAAATGTCATACCCTGTCCTGGCCCCAGAAGGTGAGAAAGCCCTTATCCAGTGGTAGAGACTGAAGGCCCTATGGCTACCAAATAAATTGGAGAAGCGACATTAAGTTATCACTGCAGTGACTGAGATATTTTTGCTTCTCATAAAAGGTTTCAGCTTATTTTGCCTCGAGGGTGTCCTGGAAGAAAATTGCATTTCCCCAACTCTACCACAGGGGAAAATACCTTTTATTAAGACTTTGACTATTCCAGAAGCCAGAAACAAGTGCATATTTGGAGCAACTCCCGAGCTCCGGAAAAATCACAAACCTGCTAAGGCAGGTTCATATTTTAGCATATTCTTTTACTGTAATATTATCATATTTTTTCCAGAAAGCAGAAAACACATCCAAGTGGTACATCCCAGGTAGCATGAGTACAATTTGCTGTAGCGCACTGACACTTTTGACTCAGGCGTTGCAGGTTGGTTGCTCCCACAGCATGGACATTTTCTCCTCTTTCTGCAGTTGGTGTTGGGTTGTCCAGACTACAAAAACCTCCTTGAAGGTACCTCCCTGCAAAGGATTCCTGGTCAGAGCTTGCCTCCCAGAGAGGAGCTGAACATGCCACCTGGTCTAGCAGCATATTCTTGAACAAGGCAATAAAGAAACAATCTTAAAAGGAAAGTAAGCTGTGCTGGGCAGTTTAGGGTGAGGTAGCCACAAGAAAAGAACACCACTCGGTGACTTAAGATCTAGGATTTACTAAGGGAAATGGTATTAGCAGGTGGCTGGCAGTTTCTAGCTATGAAATGCATGTGCACACACACTCTCTGCAGAACACACACACCCCGCAACCGAAAACTCCAGTATGACTGTGAGTGGCACCCTGGACTCAAGGGAACAGCACTGCACTGAGCATAACTGGCAGGGTTTCTGTACCAGGAGGCTGCGGGGCTGCTGCATGTGGTCAGTCAGTGAGCTGCCCCACGCCAGTCACAGCCACTTCCAGCTAACTCTGAAATGGATGTGAACAGCACACGGCACTCCAGAAACCTCAGCCTGTCAGAGCCCATCAGACCATCCATGGCAGAGCACATGGCACCCCTGCTCAAACAGATTCAAGAAAGAGCAGCACCCACAAAGGGGAGGAGATATGTGAGGAGACACATAGGAGAAGACATTGTTGGGGACATGGCTGGAGATGCACCCTTGGAAGGAGAAGATCCATGCCAGAGCAGGGAAACACCTGAGGGACTGTGGCTTATGGAGAACCCGTACCGGAGCAGGGACTCCCCCAAAGGGACTGCAGCCTGTGGGTCACCCACACCAGAGCAGAGGAAAATGAGTAAAACGCATGGACTGGCAGAGAGAAACCATTGCATTCCAACCCCAGCCTCCTGCACTGCCCATCACATCCCTGAAGGGATTGGGAGAGGCTGCATGACAAAACCAAGGGAAGTTGGGACCAGGAAGGGGTGGGAGTTGTGTCTGACTGAAGTTGAGCCAGGGGGAAGAAGAGGAAAGGTATTTCCCTAAATAGGATGTTTTTTTTTTTTAATTGTTTACTTTTTCTTTTTTTCTCAATATTCAAATCAGTTAATAAAAGTTTGTGATAGTTGGCAATAAATGAAATTAAATAAAATTCCCAAAATCAAGACTGCTTTGGCCGTGACAAGTATGCTTACTCCAGTGGTTAAAGTGTCCGAGACCTGCCTGGTGGCCCAGCTTGTACGTGTAGCAGTTCCAGCTCAAGCTTAGCCTTCTGTGTGATGCTGTACATCTGCAGATGTAGTGCCTTCCCCCAGCAACAATTTTTTTCACTCTTATTGCTGCCTAACTGAGATGGCCAGTAATTACCTCATTTTCAGGTCAGCCCAGGCTGCTTTAGCTTTCTCCATATGTTAAGCCAATTAATGGTCTTTTCCGGAGTCACTAATACGTTACAAGGATGTAAAGTTGTTAAGAGTTCCTCTGTGCTTCTTGTTTCTTTCTGTTGCATACCTGAATCGTTTGGAACAGGACAGGTGTAGTTCAGAGCTTTGGATGAGCTTTCCCCGTAACAGCTATTTGTGCTTTCCTGTTTTTTCCCAGTACATACCAAAATTATCTGAGGTGTTAAGGCTGGCAAAGCAGTTCAGGTCTCATTTTGTCTGAGTGATAGTTTTGGGCAAGTTTCACCACATGACCAGCCTAGCCTCCATTTCCAAAGGATCTCAAAGCAATCTACAGAGACTGATATTAAAATGGTCATCCTACTTATGGAAAGGCAGCTGTTCTTTGAGCTGCAGAAAACAATCATAGATCAGCTAGCTACAGGGTAGAAAAAGCAGAGTAACATCAGGTCTCTGAAGCAGGAGGTGGGGGGATTCTGTCTGCTAGAACTGGGTCAACACTTTCATAGACTCAACCACTTTCAGAAATACTGAAGATAATTTACTATTATTCATAAGCTTAGCTTGAAAATTATCTTCTGTCTCCAGATATCATGGGGTTTTTTTTTTGATTGGAAGTATGAAAAATGTAAACCATGCGTAGTGTGGGAGTTTTAAAAGCAGAAAAATGGAAGGCTAAATTATATAATGAAGTAACAGAGAAAAATTATATGTGCTCGTTACAATTTGGGGATAGCGTGTTTTCTGGGGACTTTTGTACCGCCTCTTAAGAAGTACAGAAAAAGAGACAGGGTGAACTAGTGTAACCCAGTGGAAGTGAGACAGAAACCTCCCAGCTGTTCCAGTTTTCCCCTTTCAGACAATTGTTTTCATAAGCATTTTCCATTAAAAACTCATGTTTCAGTCAAAGAACTCAAATATCCACTGTTTATGTAAGATATTTATCTGTCTGCCTGATGGGGTGTGGGAGTTGTGAATCTCCAAAGTGTAGAACAGAGATTATAAAGTCATCCAATGGGACAGATTCAGTAATGTTAATGCAGGACCCAAGACTACAACATTAAGTAGGATTCACAGCTATGAAGTTTAGAGGCTGTAACCAAAACTTGTCTCTCCTGGGATTGCAGTGTAGAGGAGAATAGCCTTAGCCTTCCAGCTAGGTAACATGAGAGTAACTAATAAACTCCTCTGGAGCAAGAAGTAGCAATGACTCTCTAAAAGGTAGGAAAAAAGCATCAAAGGAGACATAAAGGATTTACACTGGAAGAAAAACATTAGATGCGTGAAGTAGTGAAGTAGTGCTTTCACTGGCACTACTGAAGAACTTCAGTTTGGTTTCTATGAAAGCAGACTCTGCATTCAAAAGCAGAGACAAGATCCTTCTCTAGGCTACATTCATGGCACTGAGGTTGGTAGAGTTGCACAGAGACAATTCACAGTAACATCTTGCTTTGTCTGTAACCACCAGCTTAAAATCTCTCTCCTTCTCCAGCATAAGAACAAGTGATTTGATAAAAATCAGGTTTCCTTTATGTTAAAGAATGTTCTAAGCAACTCTTCTTTTTTTTTTTTTCTGGAGAAGGTAACACTTTTTTAATATAATCAAATACATTTTTGTCAAAATACTTTGGAATCTCTTCTGCCAAACCTGTGCATTATTAGTAAATATTATTCAATTTACTTTTTGTACAAGGATATATTAATAGATTTCATAATTATCTCATTTCATTATGTCGTGGTTTAGCCC
>VZTV01064703.1:0-19107 GCA_013400875.1 Anhinga rufa
GGGGATAACTGCGGAGCAGCCGGTTTAGTATGCCCCTCGCAAGCCTCCCCCCGTCTGGAGCAGTGTCAAACACGGATCATATAATTAGGGACCCAGTGAATACGTAACTGTACAATTATGCAAATAGTGATCGAAATCACTGTTTTCAGCAGAAATGCCTGAAGATCAAGACAGAAGCTTCATGCAACCTTAATTTAATCTGGTCCTGCAGGAGTGGGGAGGTCTGATGGATGACCCAACCTCGTGCCTGCCTGTGTTTAGCAAGGCTGGGGTGGGAGGTGGGGGAGAGGAGCGCTGGAGCATGCTAAGTGAGGGCTGCGCGCGGCCGGCGAGAGGGAAAAATGGCATGGGGATCATGTTAGCGTGTTGGCAAACCAGGAGAAAAATAGCAGAAATGGAAGGGCTGATGTTTACAGTGATTTTTCTTTTGATTTCAGGTGAAGAACACAAGGCTGGAAGAAAAAAAAAATAAAATAAAAAAAGAAGAAAAGAAAGAAAGAAAGTCTCCAAACCCAGGAAATCTGTGTTAATTGCTTATGAATGTCTCTGTCTAAAAAATTATCAAATTGATGTTGTCGTGCTTTTTTTTGACAGCCTGTCTGTTACATTTTTTTAAAATATTCATGCACCGAAATCTAATTACTAGGCAAATTTAATGATAATGAAATGAAGGCACTTTAGCAGAAAGCACAGGGCCTTGTTAATGTTTTCTCAGCCTCTGTCTTGTTCATATTTTTAAAATTATTTTTTTTTACAACAGCCTTTCTTGCATATATAAAAAAAAAAAGGATTGCTGAAAATAAAACTTGGATTGCTGAAAATGTTTGTGGTGGCTCTGTTTATAATGATGGGGAATTTGCAAGGTGATTAAAGGTGTTTTGCAAAAATCAAATGAGCCTAACCTAATCAGATAAGGCAGATGAAATATTATTATTAGAGAGGTAACATTAAGAGCGTGCCTGGAGGCTTTAACGAAGATGAAGACCCTAGTGCGCTGGCTGAGGTGTGTGTGCAGAGGCAACAACACCCTTGCCGTCCTCTGGACCTCTGCAGCCCCCCTTGCCAGGGCAGAGGACCTGTCTGTGCCCTCCCTAAGCCAGGCCTGGCTGGACGGAGCATGCATGTGACGGCTGGAGTGTGGCTGCGATTAATGAGCATACACGGGATGGTTGGAGCACGCATGTGATGGTTGGAGCATGCACGTGATGGATGGAGCATGCGTAGGATGGTTGGAACATGCATGTAATGGTTAGAGCACGCCTGTGATGGATGTAGCACCCGTGTGATGGCTGGAGCATGCATGGGATGCATGGAGCATGCATGGGATGGCTGGAGTGTGGTTGTGATTAATGAGCATGCATGGGATGGATGGAGCACCCGTGTGATGGTTGGAGCATGCATGGGGTGGTTGGAGCATGCATGGGGTGGATGGAGCCATGTGATAGTTGGAGCACACATGTGATGGGTGGAGCATGCATGGGATGGTTAGAGCACGCATATGATGGTTGGAGCACGCATGGTGTGGTTGGAGCACGCATGGGGTGGTTGGAGCACACATGTGATGGGTGGAGCACACATGGGATGGTTGGAGCATGCATGGGATGGTTGGAGCATGCATGTGATGGATGGAGCACGCATGGGATGGTTGGAGCATGCATGGGATGGATGGAGCATGCATGGGATGGTTGGAGCACACATGTGATGGATGGAGCACACATGGGATGGTTGGAGCATGCATGGGATGGTTGGAGCACACATGTGATGGTTGGAGTATGCCTGTGATGGTTGGAGCATGCACATGATGGCCAGATCATGCACCAGCTCCACCTGCTCTAGGTCCCTCCTGCACCCCAGCTGGGTAGGCATCAAGCAGAGTGCTAGCAGCTGGGTAGTGGAAACAAGCTGTGGTCCCACCCGTGGGTCTGAGATGACACCTTTGGCCCATGAGCAATTTAAAAGGAGGACATGGAGGGGGTCTGCTTTCCTGCTATGTTCATCTCAGCTTCTGACCTTGCTGCAGACTGTGGTGCATATCCATGCCAGTGCTGCTGCTCAGCTCTCAGGCTGGCCTGTTATTTGTATGTGCTTAAGGGTCTGGCTGTTTTCTTGCCGAGGATGCTGTTAAAGGTTTTACTGAGGGTGTTGGTGACCCTGATCATCTTTGCAGGGTCTGCTCTTCTGAAAGACCTTTGTGAAATTGCTTTTGCGGTGGTTGGAGTGCCCTAGGGAAGGTGGTGGGGGTGGGAAGGGGTGCGCAGCTGGGCTTGCTGGCTGGAGAATGGGACCCCCCCCGCACAGGGTGACTGGAGGCCAAGCCAGCACGAAGGGTCTCATACCCCTCGGGTGTCCCCAGCAGGGCGCCAAGCATGACGTCTCTGTGGTCCTTGTTCCCGGGCGCCCTGTGTACCTTGTAGGAGCGAAGACGGGAAGTTGGGAATTTGCAGACCTGGCTGTGAACGCGGGTAGGCAGAACTGGCTTTTTCTCCCCAAAAATGCTGCTCTTTGCATCCTTGGAGGGCACCAGTGGCAGCTCGGTGGGTTTGCACAGATGTGGCAGGTCCTGAGGGAGGACTATTAAAGGCCAGGATGCATTTTGGACTTCTCTTGACTTGCAAACTCCCTGCTCCCTCGGTGAAGGCAAGGGTCCCTGCCCGGCCCTCCCTGCCCTACAGAGCAGCTTTCTTGGCTGTGGCAAACCTCTTAGAAGCAGCTCCTAGACCACATTAATCCCCTTAATCCTTCCTGCAGCCACTCCCTGGTGGTGATCAGCAGCTGAAAGGCTTCCTGACACCATCTCTGAACTGCTGCATTTAACTGTGGAGGGATCAATCTTCCCCAGAGGTGAAGGGAAGACTGTTGACCCCCTTCATAGCTCTGGTTTCCACACCTCCTGCAGCTTGTACGCATGTAGGGCTGAGCAGAGGATGGGGAGAGCTCCCTGCCTGCTCCTAAATCTGCCGCCACACTGATTCGGGGTCTGGGGTTCCAGGCTTGCAGTGAGGCACACTCCCTCTGCACTCAAGGTCTTCACAAAAGATCTGGCTCCTTTCTCTCCATCCTGCCAGAGGAGCCCAACCCCATCATCAGAGCGGTGCTTCTACGCCCTGCCCTGATGAAATGCTGGGGCAGGAGGAGTTCAGTGAAATGGGAAGGAGTTGCAACCTCTGTTGTGGGGGTCTCCAGCTCCAGAACCCCACAAGTGCATTTAATTAAGGCTTTTGCATCCCTTTTCTGTCCTCCTCCACCTGTGCCTCTTGTCTCCTAAAGTGCTTCATCCTTCAGCTCGTCCCTCGGGGTTTCCACGGGGGAGCAGAGCGCTCCCTCGGCTCACTACACGCGACGAACAGTTTGATGCTCAGCTCCGTGCTGAAAAGAACCCCGTTCCGAGTGGACTCGCGAGCGCTCACAAACTTGCACATTTGCACACATCCATGTTTGTTTTACCGAGCTCTTTGAGCCGCATTTATCCTGCCAAAATGACAGTTTTCTATTAGAGAGCTGCAGCCCGGCACGATGATTATAATTGTCACTAATTTCTTTCTTTTGCAATCAGGTTTGTACCTTGACACACTGGCATAAAATGAGGCAGATTCCCCCCCCTTCAGGGCAAGACTGGCTCTCCAAATGTTTGTAAAACCCTGATTTCTTTCGGGGAAGCTGGTGCTGCTCTACGGTGTCTCTGAGAGATGCCCCATTTTGGCTCATGGTGAGGAAAGGGCAACATCAGCAACACGCAGACCGTGAGCCGGGGATGGGGAATGTTTCACGCGAACCCCTCTAGGGCAGACAAATCCCAAACCCACCCTAGAGAAGGCTGGATGCGGGGGTGCAAGGCTCTGCCTGGTTTGGGCTGGAGAGTCCCAGGACTGGGCAGGGCTCTGCACCGAGGTCCTTTTGCACCGATGCACCTTCCCCGTGCACCCAGGGCAGAGCTTCACGCTGGTGTCCTCGGTGAGGGTAACTGCCTGCTTTGCTGGTTGGGCTTTTTCCACTAAAACCCTGTTAAATCAGTGTAAATGGGAGGTAGCGGGCAGGAAGGCAATGGGTGGGAGGGGTGAAAAGAGGTTGTGGGGCTTGTGAGGGTTCAGAGAGTGGGGTGAGAGGTGCTTCTGAATTGCTTCTGCATTTCTACTGGGGTCATGAGAGGAGAATTTGGCCCTCTTATTTTTTTTTTTAGCTTAAGCCTCTGAAGAGTGTGCTGCAGAGATTCCCAGGGGGTATCGGTTGGCAGAAGTCCCATGATACCCTCAAAAATATCCCCCCAAACAGAAATAACTCGGTAAAACAAAGCGGTGAATTGTTCAGCCAACTAAAATTACCAGCATGTCAAATAAAATATGTACAGCATTAAAATAAAATTTGCATTGCAATAATGCTTTATTAAGCACATTAGGAGATTAAAAGAATCAACCCATTTGTTCCCATTCATGTTGCGTCAGGATTTGCATTTCTTTTTTCCCCCCACCTCCAACTAGCCCCTCTCCTTTTGCTTGTTTGGCGAGTGATTTTCTCAAGGAACCTTGCAAAGATCTCCCCCAAAAGAAGGTGTGTGTGTGCGTGTGTGTGTATGGCGAGGGGTTTTTTAAATCAAAGCACTTGACTCGGTTGTGTGTTTGTCTGCATGAGTGTGCAGCAGAGGAGGGGTGGAACGGAGAAGAAAAGATTTGTCTGCTTCCATTTCAGCTAAAATGGTTAATTAAGACAATAGAGGCTATATAACAATTGGGGCCGGGGCTGTGAATGGTTGTCTAGACTCTATAGTTCAGCTGCAACTTCTCCGTCGGAATTTTAACTTGGCCGGGCTCGTTTCCCCTCCCCTCTTTCCCCGCCTCTCAGCTCATGTCCATAAGTTCCCTTTTCTCTTTTGTTTGTTTTTTTTTGTCCTTAATCAATCTTTTGAAAGATCGGGGCCGGATTGACAGCTCTGCCTGTCTGAGGTCTTGTGTTTGCCACGGCGCTGCCTTCCCAGCGCCCGAGCGGGAGGCGTTATTGTTAGCGGAGCCGCTCTGCTCCCGGACGGGCCTGATCCTGGCGCAGGGAGAGGGGCTGAGGCCAAGTCCTGGGGCTCAGCGCAGGGGGACCACGGTGTAAATGAGAGAGAAAAAAAATAAATTTAAATGCTGGCAGCCTTGGAAAGGGCTGGGGAGGAAGGGGGGCTGGTGTTCGGTGTTTTGGGGTCCTGGCATGGGCTACTTGAGTTGCATTGCTCTGGCTCTTGCAATCCAGATCGCTCTGAGCCGGGGCTAATCCTGTTCTTGGGGTCTCTGTGGGGCAGATGGATGAGGCTGGGCAGTGTGAAGCTAAGTGCTACCAGATGGCTCCGCTGGGCAAGGCGTCCCCTGCCAGCACCGCCACCTTGCCGCTCCACACCTTGAGTGGGAATTGGGTTTGTGGGTGTTGCAAAGAGCTGCTCTGGCCCCAGTAACAGCAGCCTCCCCCGGTCACACTCATAGCTCCTCCCTGGGCTGTTAAACCTCCTGACATACCTCCAGGCTTTGAGGAGAAGCAACGTGAGCAGGGAGAGGTGGGGAGAGACATCAAGTGGCACCCAGATTTTCTACTTCCAACGTCTTTAACCTTCCCTTTGGGAATTGCTTCAAAAGTATCCTCACAGTGCCTAAGAAAGGGCATCCCAAGGCTTCAGCCTGCAGCACAGGGATCTGGTAAAACACTTGGGCTCTGTAAATCTGAGATCAGCCTAAAATCTTCGTCCTCAGAGGAGGATGGGGGCTGTTACCGGAGCAGCTCCCCCAAAGCCCAGGGATGCTCCTCATAGCTGGGGTATCAAGGCTGCTGCCGGGGTCTCACAGCTCAGGGTGTCCCCCAGCCATGCCACATTGGGACTTCTCATTTTTGTCACATATGGGGCCTCAAACCTCCCTTTCTCTTCCGTGGGGAAAGCCTCCCGTTGGGCTGGAGAAGCCTGGCTGGTGTCTAGGTGGCTTTAAAGGCAGTCTGAAGTGGCTGCACTATTATAATGGCATGCACAGCAGGAGGGAACCTCTCCGGAGGAGGACGCAGGGATGCAGCCACACGCTTGAAATATGGGCGAGATTATTCCAACTGCATACATGCAAATGAGGCCCGTCTGTAGACAGGAGAGACAAAAGGTCATTAGCTTCCCATGTAGAGCCCTTCGTGCAGGGCCTAATTTACTGTCTTCCAAACCCCTTTCTACGGATCTTGCATTTTTAGACTTAAAATGGTGATATTTTGGCAGTTTAGATAGGTGTTGAACAACTCGGGGTTTATTAGATATTGTGGGACGCGCAGCGAGCGGGAAGGATGTGCAAGAGTTCAGCTTCTCCTCGAAAGCAGATGTTTGAGATTCATTCCGTAGTGCAGGTTGGCTTGTAAATTGAAGCGTACTTCAGAGCCTCCTGAAATACAAGATCCCCCAGGCTTTCCCCCAAAAGCATGAGTTTCTGCCTGGCCGAAAGCTTGCTATCAGCTCTTGCAAGGTTTTTTGATCCCCCAGATGATGCTTGATTTCTTAGGCGAAGCTGGGAGTGGTGGTGGGTTGCGTGGCCATCCCTGCTGAGCTGGATGCGGCCGCTGGACCCGAGCGAGCCAGGAGCACCCTTGGGGCGAGGGGCAGCCCTGTTGTCCCCCCGCAGCACCCACCCCTCCTTCGGCGAGTGGCACCGGCTGCCTGCTGTCACAGAAAGGCATGGCTGAGCTTCCCACGGATCCAGAGGCAGCCGTGTGCTCAGAAAACCCTGCCCTGGGCTGGGGAGAGGTGGGTGCCCTCATTGCTTTTTCCCTGTTCAATTTGGGAAGAGTCAAGTGTTTTGGAGGCTCCTGCAGCCCTTGGTGAACCCCTGAAGGAAGCTGGGCTGGATCCAGTTGAGCCCAGTCTGCTCAGACGATGCTTACAGCGGGCTTGGCACAGGAAGCTTCCCCGTTGATGCTTTTGGTGCTGCTGCCTGAGTTTGGGGCACTGAAGTAATGAGGGAGACCGGCATCATTTCCCTGGGGGTCCTTAAACTTTTCATTTCGGCTGCTCTGCTCACCATCAAGGTCCCGTGGGGAGGTGGCGGCGGTGGGAAGGGGTTGGGGTCACCCCCAAGCATCCCCCAAGCACCGAGGCGGGATTCAGTGCCACCCGCTCCTTGCACGCAGGGCAGGGCGGTGGGTTACAGGGTCTGGTTTGGCTGGCAGAGGGCTGAGGGTGCCCTAGGTGGTGGGATCCCTGCGGCCATGCCTGGGTGCGGGACTGAGGGTGCCGTCCCCGCAGCCGGGGCTGCGAGCCAGCACGGCTCCCGCCGGCCCTGCCTCCCCCAGCCCGGGATTGAGAGTTTATTCACGCACTAATCAAAGTGACATGATGGTCGTGGCAGACTAAAGCCATTCACTCCCCGAGCTGGCGAGGTCGGGAGGTCGCCCAAGTTCGCAAGAATGGGGCTTTTGTGATGCAGATCGGCAGAGAGCGGCCAGACGAGAGCGTGGCAGGGTCCCCCAACCGCTGTGACGTGGAGTGGGACCGATGTGCCGGCATGGGCCTAAGCGGGGGGCTCCTCCGCTCCCTGGGGCAGCTGGGGGCGCGGTGGGGGACACCGGTGGCTGCCCTGCGCTGGTTCGTGGGGCGGGTTTGGAGGCTCCGCGTGTGGGTGCTCCTGTAGCACGAGGAGGAGGTTAGCAAACCATTTGGGGTGCCCACATCCCCGCAGCGAGGTTGTTTGGTGCTGCGGGGCCACGGGACGCTCGGCCCTGGCGTGGGGCTGCCTCGGAGCAGACACCCAGCTCCCCCTGCCCGCACGTGGGGGACTCTTTTGGGAGGGGGACCCGCTTTTGGGTCACTCTTCCCAGCGCTGCTGCACCCACGTCAGCTTGGTCCGGGCTATGCCTGCAGCCCTGGCCCTGCTGCTGGGATCTCGGAGGGGCTGTGTGGGGCCAGGGGACCCTCCGGAGACCCCCAGGGTGTCTGTGGGGATCAACTGAGCTGCTGGGGGCAAGTAAACCCCATGCTGTGCTCCTGAGGACCTAAGCCAGGACCTGCTGCACGTGCGGGAGGGATAAGGGATGAAGGGCTCCTTCCTGAGCTGAGAAACCACCTTCCTCCACTGGCCTTTAAACAGCATTACATCCCCTCCATCCGAGCTCTCTCTGCTCGGGCGAAGTCAGACTCTGCCTAGCGCACCGCCTGTGCGTGGCCATTTGGTAGCTTTACCGGTGTGGTGACAATTTTACACCTCTAAAGCTTAGCAAACCCCCAACCCAATTTTTATAATTGGCTCTTGACCAAAATGAGAGTTTCTTTGAGGGTGTTTCGAACAAAGCACGCTGATGGCAGGGGCACCCTGAGCCACAAAAGGGCTTGGCTTTGATCCTTTCTGCTTTTATTGTCAGCGGAGGTAAAATAAATGGTTTAAAAATTAAATTGGTAAGAGGGTTTTGAAAATTTAAGAAATACTTTCATGGCAGATTTGAGATAGCGGCTGTGTTCAGGCACCTCTGCGGGCGCTGATACGAGCCATAAGGAGTAAGTTCAGTTTAGATTTGAGGACTGTTCTGCAGAGGGAACTGGCTAAAAATAATGGTCAATAAATTGGGGCAAAACAGATTCCTTTTTACTGAAACGGGAAGCTTTGGGAGGAAATGTCCCACAAAATTAAATCTTCTAGGGGGAAAATTCCGCAGGAGAATTTGTCACAAACCATGAGCAAATTCTGCAAGAAACAGGGACGTTTCCCCTTTCTGGAAGTGAAAACACAGATTATAACCCCAAAGTGCTGGGGTTTTTTGATTAACACGGTTGGACTTTTGACTCGGTGTAAATCTGGAGTGTCCCGGGGCTGCTTGGGTCTTTGCTGGGGTGTGCAGAGTGGGCTGGAGGTGGGTCACGGGAGCCGCTGCGAGACCTCCGCCGGCTGCCCTGATAGAGAGATACGTCCAGTGGCAGGGCATGAAATCTGCTTGAATAGGTGACTCCCAGCTCGCGCAGTCCGATGCGCCTGAAATGACTAAATTACCTCTTTGCTGCCCCCGAGGTCCCTCCTGGGCTGGCGAGGGCGGGCGAAGCTGCTCCGCTCAGCACCGGGAAGGTTTCAGGGCCAGGTCCTCGCTTGTGTTGAGGGGATGAGCTTGCTCAGCAGTTGGGGGAATACAAATGGGCTAACACCTCTTCAAATCATGCCTTACATATCATTTTATCTGTATCCGAGATGTATTCCATAGCATTTATGCTGCTGTTCAAGCTGGAAGCTTCCCATTCCAGCTGGTTCTGTAAGGAAAGGGATGCGTGTGACCGAGCGTGCCTCTGCCCGCTTCCCACTGCTTCCCAAAACCCCCTGTTGGGACCCGTTGGCTGCAGCGCTGGGGAGGAATGGGTGGAAAAGAGCGGGATGGGGGAGCAGGGAGGGATTTACCCCTCCAGGTTTTTTTCATATCTGCTTTTATTATTTATTTATGTATTTATTTATTTATTTATTCATTCATTCTAAGGAGCCTTTTGGTGCTTCCTTGGTGGTGTTTGGGAAGACGGAGAGAGAGGATGCCAGAAGGTGAGGGCTGGTGGGACGCAGCGGTCCTTCCCAGGGCTGTGCCGTGCTTGGGGAGTGGGGGGGGATGCAACTGCAAGTACAAACTGAACCGGAGAACGACCATCTCCCTTGGACAGAGAAAGCGAAGGCAGAGGCACAAAGGGGTGGGCTTTCTTCTTCTTCTTTTTCTTTTTTTTTTTTTTCTGGGGGAATACAATGTGATGAATTCAGCGCGAGGGCCAGCGCCACCCTTTAATATACTTTCAGCTAAACAGGGGTTTCTATGGCAGCCGGGAGAACCAGGCGAGCCCTGAAAAGATGTTTGTGCAGAGCTTTGCCAATGGCATTTGTGGTGAGGGGCACCGGTGCCAGACGGGTAACGCTGCGCAGCCACTCATCATGCACTGACAGCCCCCCGGTCCCCCACCACCACCCCAACGTTTCTGGGGTTTTAATGCCCTCAGACAAAAGGGGCGGCAGCGTTAGCCCGGGATGTGGCTGGCATCGGCCCGGCACCATTGCCCGTGCCATTGTGGTAGCTAAAAAATCTGCCGGGGAAGCAGCCGTGTGCCGGGGGGAGCAGGAGGCAGCGCTGCCCCCAGGCAGGTGCTGGAGGGTGGGATGGAGAGGAGGAGCAGGGGATTGAGGCTGCCAGGACTTGGCCATCCCTCCAGCTCCATCCTATTTTACTTCCTATGGTTGGAAGCGTTTTCTTAAAAAAAAAACAAAAACCAAACAAAAAAGACAAACTGGAGAGATTGGCGTGGATTTTTTCCTACAGGTGCGCTGCTTGTCTCGGGTGCGCCTTTATCTGGTACCGGGTGCGTGCAGAGGGGTCAGTGCAGAGGACCAAGAGCCTCCCTTGTCCCCGTTGCTCTCTCCTGGAAGGAGCTTTGATGTGAGAAGGCGGTGATGGTGGCACTTTGTGTGGAAGGGAGAGTGAGCCCCAGCTCTGCCCTCAGGGATGCAGCGGCGTGAGCCCGGACCGGCTGCACGGCTCCGCATCGCCCATCTCAGCACGGTTTTGCAGTAGATCTTCAACATTTTGTGGCATCCTCCTGCAAGAGATTGGGCTGGGAGCTGCCACTGCTCGGACATTGCCTCTCCAGCGGGTCAGATGGCTGCTCTGCCTCATCCACAGCCTCTTTGCTGCTGTTTTTCCTCTCGATTGGTTTTTTTAATTTTTATTTTAATTTTTTTTTGCATAGAAAGGTTTTGAATTTGCTTTTCTCCTGAGCAAAGCTGCCTATTCTGGCAGCATTGGCTCCCTGGACCGAAGGGCTGGAGCCTGAGCTCCCTGATGTAGCCGGGGACAGAAGCGCCGCTGTTGGGGTAAATCCTGGGCTGGTTTCAGTGGGTGAAGCAGGGGCTGCTTCCACTGAAATGGCTGCAGGGGAGGCGGTTCAGTGCAACCTCAACATGCTTCATCTGGTGCTGCTCCCTGCGATGTTGCATCAGCTACAACAAGTAGTTCCAGATGGTCCCTTCCCCCATCCCACGGGACCTTCTCATGCTTGTCCCCTCCAAAAGCTCCCTCTCCCCCACCAAAAAAAGGGTTCTCCAACTTGCTCCTTTCCCATGGGCATTTCCATTCCTAATCTTTTGTTGTTGTTGAGAAAACATTTCGAATGAGATTTTTTTTTTCCTGAGCTGGGTTCCTATAGATTCAAGACTGATCTCATTAAGACAGCCGGAAGGGGAACTGGATGTTTTAAATTCATTGGCAATACTTGAGGTTTTTCTTCCCTTCTCCTTCCCCCTTTCTTCCACTTCTGAGGAAGAACAAGAGCTGAAACTTCAATGTTTTTCTCAGAGTGAAATTGCAAAGTAAATTACTTTAGACTCTATAATGTGAAATATTAAAATGAAAAGTGACTTTTCTTTTTTTTTAAACAAGCTCAGTGTTCCTTCTTGAAAAGCCCAAAGCAAAATGTGTTGATCTCGTTTCAGTGCTTCTCCCCTCCCAATTCCTCTTTCAAAACAAACTCTTTGTAGAAACGGACTGCGTTTATGCTTGACATCTTGCTTTTGATGAATTGTCATTTTCCATCAGAAAAATGTCCAGCCAGCTCCACCCACCCAGCCATGTGTTGGTGATATCCCCAACTGCTTCGGTTTGGGCACAGCTAGAGAGAAGAGCTCTGCAGCCCCCAGCGAAGGATTCCTCCCACCCCTGGGCCAGTCCAGGGAGTCAAATCCCGCAGCTGACACCGGCCAAAGCCAAGGTGACACTGGGGCAGCTCTCGAGTGCTGAGCTGTGGCCAGGTTTGGGGCGCTTGTGTGCAAATCCGGCTATTTTCACCCCTCAGCTCCACGCTGCCCCATGCCACCTCTCTTCTCCATCTGACCGAAGCAGCCTGGGATGCTCAGCTTGCCCCAGGGGTGTGGGATATGATGTTTCCCCCTGACTCTAGCAAGGTTTGGGGATCAGCTGAGCAGCTCCAAGCTCAGGGAAGGTGATTCCTGAAGGTTTTCATGCTATTGCTCATTTTCCGATGGGTAAATGTGGCTGCCTGGGCCCCCCAGAAGAGCCACTGCCTGGTGTCCCCACTGCAGCCTGTGAGAGCTCGCCTGGGGTGAGCAACGCCTGCAGGGTTTGGGGTAAAAGGGCTGGGATGAGGCTGCATCCCGTTTTCTCCCTTTTCTGGCAGCTCTGAATGCCCAAGGTGTGCAGAGGAGGCTCGTTTGCCTGCTCCAGCAAGAGATGGCCTGGTGTGGCATGTCCTCCACCCCCCAAAAAAAAAAATCCCAAACCAAAACTGGGCATGGAGGAGGTAAAAGCTGCAAATAAATCACACCTGCACCCCCAGAAATCAAACTGCAGCTCTCAGAAGGAAGGCCCTGCGTTGTTTGAGCTATTCTTGCCAAATGCTTGACTCAGTGCAGAGAGTTATTTTTTTAAAAGCATAATTGTTTGGTTTTCCCGCAGCAAAATCAGGTGGGGAACAGATGGGGTCGTGCAACAGCCCTGCCTTCCCCTGCCCTAATATTTGAGCCCTTTGGCTTATGAAAAGAGCCGGGGAGAAGAGCAGCGGCGGTGGCTTTGCCCCACCGAGGAAGAGGGTGGCGGATGTTTGCCCTGTGCTAGGTGTCAGCAAATCCCCTCACCCCATGTGCACCCCCGGAGCCGAACCTGCTGGTGCATGGGTTAGGTTACAAGCAGAAAGCTGAGCAGGCAGGTGGCCTGATGCTGGACTCCCCGTGAGCCCCTTGGAGCACTTTGGGGACCAGGAAGGTGACAGAGCCAGGAGCACTTGGGAGATGGGGAAGGTGATGGAGCAGCCGGGAGCATCAGGCAGGGCTGAGAGCGGCTCCGGGAGCCTCTACCGGCGCCGGCCCTGGAACTGCAGTGCAGCTCCATGTCCCCGGCACCGCATGGAGAGGAGTCGCAGAAAGGCGGAAAAATGCGAGGAAAACCCAAAGGCCAGCGCTGCGTGGCGGTGGGCCAGGCTGGAGGGACGAGCAGCCCCAGCTCGGTGAGACGGGGCAGGACGGGCAGCGATGCTCTTAGTGGAGCGATGGGCCTGTTCAGCGCTAACCATCTCCTGGGTTGCAGCAGGGTGCTGCAAGAGGATTAAAAAGGTTAAAATTGTGACTATTTTAATGGTTGGTGACATGATTTAAAGCAGGATTTGCCCTTGGGTTGCAGCACCTGGGCGGGAAATGGGGGTGCGCTGGCTCTGCGGTGGGGATCCCCCGGGCAGGGACCGGGGGGGTGCAAGTCTTGTCCCTCCCCGTCCTCGGACTCCACCAGCTGCTTTTGCAAAAGCAAAACCACCCCAAAGTGCTCCTTCCCTCTCATCCCTGGCCAGGGCCGAGAGGGAGGTTCGGAGGGTGGGAAGTACCTTCACCTGCAAAAAATTTTGGCAAAACCAAAAAGTGCCAGAGAGGAGAGGGGGGGTGGCTGTTAAACTAGGATTTTTAGCGGAACGTGGAAATTCTTTTAAACTTTTGTCAAGCAAAAATATCAATAGCTGCTTGTATTTAAACCAGAAAATACACTCTTTCAATAAACCAGATTTTTTTGTCATGAACTATCCGTATAGTCATAGTCAGTGTTTGACAAAAATATTGCAAAAACATCACCAAAAAAATATGCAAAAATATGCTAAAAATATTTTGACCAGATCTGAATTTAGCCAATTGCTATGCAATTCCCTGTGCTCTATAAGTAGGATAATAATAAAAAATAATTTTTAGATATGATGAAATATTAATAAATCAGCAAGTTAAGCATCACAGAGTTCGGCTGGTCTTGAGGCTTAAAATTGTGGCACAGAGCAGCGATGCCTTGTCGTGATAATCCTGATGCCCGTATCTGCAGGGTGTGCTGCTGTTGTCTGCCGTGGCTCCGATATCAAATGAACCCCTCATAAATATACTATTGCAGCGTAAATGAGGAAAAACATTTATTAAGGCAAAAATTACCCATCTCCCCTAAATGAAAACAAATCCCTTTTCAACTGTGCTGGCATTTTTAAAAGGGAATATTTGTCAGAGTGGCTCAACCTTGTATTAATGTGGTGGGGGGGGAAACGTGGTGGTTCAGCTGTGAAGAGACTGTTTATTTTCCATTTATTTTCTGGACGTTAATGGCAATAAAACGCAGGGCACCCCCACTAAGGAGCTGGGAGACAAAGGGCTGTTGTGCGGCAGCAGGTACGGCAAGTTGGGATGGGAAACGGATCCGGGGCCGCGAACCATCCCGGGCATCACCCTGCAAACAAGCCGGGCTGGAGCGCCGGGGTTTCGCCTCTTTGCCTTTGCGTTTCCCAGTGCTTTCTAGATGTTGCAGCTTGGGCTGAGCAGCAAGCGGGTGGTGGAAACTGGTCCCTGTGCAAATCCCAAACTGGCCAGGAGGTGTGGTGGAGGTGAATTGGGTTTGGGAAGGGGTTGGTGCGTAGGGGAGACCCCCACAGACGCTGCTCCTGTTCAGGGTGAGGGCGGGGAGACAAAACCTGATTCCTGTAGAGCCCCAGCTGGGTACATCCTTAGATAAAATCATAAATAACCCCCCACGGCCTCCACGCCGGTCTCGCTCGCATCAGCTTAGACGAGAGACTTACACATATAAACAGATTTGGGTTCCTCTTTTTTTTCTTTCAGCCTTTTTGTGCGTGTGGCTGTTGCGCATCCTGCGCCTGCTTCTTTCCTCTCTGAAACCTGTTCTGGGCGAGTGCTTTGTTAATTGGAACAATCTTATTTAAAGGAAGATGGATTAAAAAAAAAAAAAAAATAATCAGCAGCCAGCTGCCCCCATCGACCCCCCCAATAAATGTCATTGCTTCGGCGCTGCCTGGCAGCTGCTGCCCTCTTTTCTCTGCGGTGCGTGCCAGGGCACGAGCTTTCTGTTGGCACTGGGAAACACCGGTGGGTTTTAGGGGGAAGAAGATGCTTTAGCTGGGGTTTCAGGGTGGTGGCTGCAGCCGCTTCCCCTCCGCCAGGCTTTTGGGGTTTTCCTGGGGTGGTTAGCAAAGGCTGCCCTCTTGTATGGATGGGTCGTGGGGGGTGCCTTGCTGCGGGGGCGTGCATCCTCGAGGGAAGGAGGGTGCAGGGAGGCTCCCTCCGGTGCTGGTCCCCGGGGTCGGGGTGCTGGCCTGGCTGCGAGGCCGGTTTGGCTCAGGATCCCCAGTGACCCCCGGTCCCTGCCTGGTGGTGGCAGAGCCAAGGGAGGCTGGATGTGGATTGACGCTGGGTTTTGGGGTGTCGCCATACAACCCTCCATCCCATCCCGTGACCCTGCTCGTGCCCTTTGCTCAGCTGAGCGTAGGGACCTTCACGCGAATTTACACCCGTGTCCCAGCCCTTGGGTAAGGGGGCTCGGTGAGCCAGATTTGGGGCAGATCATCAGGGTGAGCATAAAGAAAGAGGGCTCCCCCGAGCTAAACACACATGCGCGTTGTCTTTCCCAAGGATTTGGGGTCGTTGCTGTTGTGCGTGTCCCCCTCTCCTCGGCCCTGGGCAGCCAATGGCTATTACCCTGCCTGTTTGCAGAAGTTTAATAGGATTAGTGATCTTAGAAGCCCTTGTGTGCTAAATCCCATAACTACTGCTGGAACTGGAGCGCCAAGGCAGCGGGGGGAAAGCCCACGTAGAGAATGCTAAACTGATCCCTATGAAATATCAGGTTAAACACCACCCTGGTTGGAGATGTGTTTGGTGTAAATTATCATAGGTTTGGCTTTATCCGTTACCCGGCCGAGGTTTTGGTGCTGCCTCACACCAGCGAGCTCCCGCGGGCTGCTGCGGTTGGGAGAAATCACAGTTGCGTTCATGGAGACCTCCCTGCGATGCCGACGCCGGAGTGAGCGAGGGCGGGCACAAGAATCCCGTCCAGCTCGCCGCGTAGCTGTGCGTGCACCAAAAAGTGCGGGTTTTGTCCGTGTTACTTGCGGCGACGCAAAGAAGGATCAGGCCTTGGCTGTTCCTGCGGTGGAAGGCGATGCCTTAGATAAAGGTGGAATAAAAGTGATCAGGATTAGAAAGAAATGAAAAGCTGTGACAATGTTATCAGAAATTGTTTATATATAATTAAAGGATATGTACGTATGACTTTATCGTCTTCCAAACGATAATTTTGGTTTATTTTCTTTCTAATGGGGGATGAGGAAGAAATGGGGTATGGCATACATAAAATGAGCGACAGCAGAGAAATAGTCCTGTCTGCTTTATAAGAGAACAATAACATGTTGTTGGGCTGTTATTGTGGTTTCAAAGGTAATAAATATTGTCCTGAAATTTTCCTCGTTAAACGTGGCGGGCTGAGATGCACCGTCTCGGGGTGGGTTTGCACGGAGCCCGGCAGCGCGGTCCTGCTGCGGTGGCTGCATGGGGGGAATCGTTATTTACCACGAGGTCGAAACGTTTTCCTTGGGATGCAGCATTTTATAGAGCGGGGAAAAAAAAGGGTTCAGGGTGAGCCAGGCAGTCTGGGGTTTTTTGTAGGTGGCTTTTTTTTTTTAGGGGAAAATGTGGGGCCTGCTTTGTGGGGAAGCACATGACCCCCACCCCCCCAGCCCGGCTGAGCTCAGCTCAGAGCAATGCTTGGCTTTGAAAGGGCCTTTTGAGTTTTATTAGGTTAAAAAAACTTTCAACCTCCTGAAGAAAATATGAAAATACATGTTTAAACTGCTAGAAAATTTGGAGATATGTCCTTTCTGGTGCCCCCCTAAAGGGCACTTGCTGATCTTTCAGTTCCAGCGAAACCCTCTTATTCTGAAAATAAATATTAAGTGTATGTTATATGGGCTTTAAGACTTCTCTGTTGTAAAATTACCCTGCTGGGAGAGTGGTCTCCACGTCTGAGTGCTGGGAAGCCCCTGGCATTGCAGGACCTGGAATATCTAATTTATTAATTTTTTCCCCCCCTTAAAACCTGCGTATTGGTGACAACAGGAGCTGGTTTAAGACTGCAGCAGGGAGAGAGCAAGGGTTGGGCACAAGGGCTGGGGACACACACACACACACAAAAAGCTCTTGCAGGGTGCGCGGGGGCCCCGGGATAGCCGGGTGACGCCTGGCAGTGCCAAGGGGTTGCTCCATGGCAGCGATGCCCACGCTGCGGCGCGCCTGGGGAGCGCAAGGGGTGCAAGGAGCAAGCCGACCACTGCCCTTATCGCTCCTCGGAGCGGAGGTTTTGGGGACAATTTTTCTCTTTTTGCTGTTTGCAGGAGAAGAGAGAAAGCAGGAGGGTCCTGGTTCGTGCCTGTGGCTCCTGGGGAAGCAGCAGCAACAATAAGCAGCAATTTATATATTTATGAAGATATTTTCCACCCTGGAACACCTTGATTTTTTGGTTAAAACACGGAGTTGAGGGTGAAAAGTTGTCCACACTTGGTAAATGTCATGAGTCTGGGACAAATATGAAATACTCCAACGCTATCTGTGCACGCGTGAGCATGCATGTGCACATCCATGAAGCAAACACAATAGCATCGGCTTCAGTGGTGGTTTTACGTTGTGGAGGAATAACTTTTCATCAAATTTAAAAATTATTTATATGATTTTAAAAAAAAAAAGTGCTAATTTGTGCCCTGTTTACAATAAACATAATCAAATAGTGACTGAATATGCCAGCAGGTAAAAAGGACAAATTTAAAGTTTAAATTAAAAAAAAATAATCTAGTTGCAGTGCTTTCTAACAGAACTGTGCTGTAGATTAAAAAACAATATTTAATCTCTATGGCTATAAATATAGGAGCTGTGTTTAGGTATGAAAAAAAATCATTAAAACCAATGAAATTAATATTAGAGGATCAAGGGGAAAGCTTAAACTACATAAATCACTTATTTACTATTTTCCAGGATTTCCAGTAATTCTGTACCTGCTATAGCTTGACACACTGACGGTGCATTCAAAAGCTGAATGCATTTTATTTTACTTTTTTTTGACTCCAAGTTTGTTTTTTTTTTACTGGGGGCTGCAAGTGTCAGAAGCTGCGGAGGCTGCGGTTTGGACCCAGCCCCGTGCTCGCTCCTGCGGGACCCCTCCGCATCGGGACCCCTCCTCGTCCGCGCAGGCTTTGCTGGCAGCGGAGTCAGCTCTGGGGGCTCGCAGGTTTTAGGGCACTTTTTAAGCTGCTGTTGCTCCTGCACCGTGGTCCCTTTCTCAGTTTCTTCTGTGGAATCAGTTCAAATCAGTAGGTTTGTATTTTTAATTTTTAAAAAAATTACTCGTTTTCCATCTCCCAGCCATTCAAACCTCTCTTTTGTTCCACTGTGTCGGGTTTTTTGCTGGTTTCCCCCTGCCCCCCCCGCCATCACTTCTCTCCCCAGAAGTGACGGGGAAGCAGACTGGAGGGGGGGACCTGTGGGGTGAGCGAGCCCTGGCAGGGGGGGCCCCGTCGGGACCCTCCACGCAGGGATTTCTCCAGCCCCTTCCCCAGTAAAGCACCATGCAAACCAAACAAAAAACCCCCCACGCTCGCTTTGGATATTTGTAATTTATTTACGATTAGCCCCAAATTTAACAAAGATGACAGATTGAAGGGGGGAAAGCAATTAAATTAATTTGTAATCTTACATTTCATTAGAAAATGCAAGAATAATGATTGCATCCAGCAGGCAGGGGAGAAAAAAAAAATTATAAACGGAAATTTCCCCCTCCCAAATCAGATTATAAAATAAGCTTTTTTTAATTAAATTAGTTGATGCACAGTTGATCAGAGTAACCCCAGATTATGAACGAAGTAAACAGACCTGACAAACAAATAGAAATAACAAAGGACACGAAGTTAACTCCTCTCCCCTTGTTTTTTCGGGGCAGCCTGGGGGGCTGCCGGGGGGTCCCGGAGGGGGTCCTGGGGGTGCGGGGGGCAGCCGGCTCGCAACAGGCGACCTGGGGCAAATAATTCGTTTGCAAACAGGGTTCTGCCAGCAGCTAAAAGATCCGTGCTGAACTCGCAGGTGCTGAGTTATTTTAACCCGGGTTAAAACTCAAAACCTGCAGAAAAGGATCATTTATTTTTTTTAGGGGGGTGGGGGGGAGCGCCAAATCCCTCCCCCCAGTTTTAGCACCTGGGGGTAAAAGTGCAGAGCTCGGATCACTCCGGCTCCTCCCGTTGTTCCTCGCTTTAAAATATTCATTGGCATTTCTTTTCGCCTCTTTTTTTTTTTTGGTCTTTTT
>VZTV01064703.1:19127-49561 GCA_013400875.1 Anhinga rufa
GAGAATCGCTCCCAGTTTGGTCCCGGGTGGGTTTTGCTCCCCTCCAGCCTCCCCCGATGCCTGGGGGCGTGGGAAAGTCCCAAATACCCCCCAATTCCCCCCATTCTTCCCCCGCCAAACTTCAGCTTCGTTTTCTACCATTTCTCTTAACGTTTTTCCATCCCAACAAATGGGAAATAAAACCAAAACAAAACAAAACCCGCTTTAAATTGCCTCAATTGATTTTTTTTTTCCCCTTTCTTCTTCTAAAAATCGTTGAATTATCTCCTTAAAACCCAGGAGGGGAAGTTTGGGGTAATATCGTGTGTTTCTGGGTCTGGTCTCGGCTCTGTGCGGAAGCAAGTGTGAAATCTCGCCTGCCACACGTTCAGACAAAGCCGTCTTGTTACCCGGGATTTGTCAGGTCAAGCAGGATCCCGTTTTAAGCCAGTTACTAAATGTAATTCTCCTGCTTTGCCTCTCAATTCAGCAAACGAAAAAAATAGTTTTCTGTTGGGGGCATAAATCGTAGTGATCGTTTGCTCCCAGAAGTTAAAAAAAGGGGGATTTTAGCTATGTTATTAGTACTACCACTAATGTTTTTTCGCTTATGGAATGAACAATACCGGAGAGATGTTTGAAAGCACTAAAATGTCAGCACTTGATTAAAAATTATTCTGATAAAATATTGGATTTTAAATTACAATTTTAAATGTCCACATTAAAAAAAAATAATTCTTAACAAGGCTTTTACAGGGTCCTGCGCTGGTGGGAACCAATTTAGCTCCATTGTGTAGCATCATCCCAGGGTATTTCCTATTATTCTTAGGAATTTGGATTGATTCTTTATTGTGAACTAAACATTTTCTCAGTGCTCCCTTTTTTTTTTCTCCTGAAAAAAAAATAAATTTAAAACCCTAAAGGAAAATGCATCAAAATAAGAGCGTGTATTTTGTGACTTATTCAGCGCATACACAGAAATATGAAATTCCAGGTGTGTGGCTGAACAAGAGTTTTTAAACTTGGATCAATCCTGCTCAAAACTAGTTTTGATTGAAAAACAATCCTTGAGACTATCATGTGCAAAAGCTTTATTAGTTAGGAAGCTGGTTGAGATTTTCAGACTATGATTAAAGCAAAAGAACAAAAAGTGTAGCGAGTTTTCACTTTTAAAAGATAAAATAGTGTCTTTTCACCCTCCCTGCTTGGAGGCATTCAGAGCCGGAGCGGCTTGTGCAGCAAAGCAATTGCTGCTCCAGGACTTCCCTGTCGCAGTGGAGACGTTTAAATCACAAAACAGTTTTGTTTCTTGTTAAGACAAGGGGGGAGAGTTAAAAAAAAAAAACAACAAAAAAAAAAACAACCAAAAAAACCCCAAACCAAAACACAAATGGGTTTTGAGAAAGCTTCTTAGAAAAATGCAAGTATTCCTGGGGATTCCGCTGGGTCTTTGCTCCAGGTGGAACTAGCTGTCTAGAATAAGGAAGATACGTGATTTTTATCACACACCTCAGCACCATGGAGGGTCTTTCGAAGGGACGGGTGACTTTCGAAGGGATGGGTGCCGGTAGCCTCTCCGCCGGGCAGGGCAAGGCGATGGTCTTGGAGCTGCCCTCTGCTCTACAGGCATTTTAACCAAATTTCAGGCCACTCTCCTGGTGTTTCACAGCTTGTTGGGTTTTACCATTGCAAAAGGTTATACAAGCTTCAGCGGGCTTTGGGCAAAGCATGGTGGCTTCAAGTTGACTCTGGGTACGTGTTTCACCTGGCACAAAGGGCTCCCATGTCGGCTGCGGCCATGGGACAGCAGCAAAACTGTTATTGCCAACGCTGAGGATGAGGATGCTTGTTAAAAATCTCTCTGGCTAGGTGCAAAATCCCCCTCTTTGCACAAAAGTGAGGCTGAAGGATGGCTAACGTATTTATTTTTTTTTTAAATGTGGAAGGCGGAGGTGTCCTTAAAAGTCACCCCACTCCCCCCTGCCTCCCTCGATTCCCCCACCCTTGCGCGTGGTACCGGCGACCAGCATTGTGCACCGCTCTCCAGCCCTGCTTGGCCTTTTGTCAGCCCCCTTTTCTGTGTCAATCAGATGGCTTTTGTCAGGTCCCAGACATGTTGTGTCCACACGCACACAAATATCCCCGCGCAGAGCGTGGGGAACGCAGCGCACATTCAGATCATGCGCTGCACCCTCCCGTGCACGAACACACACACGCGGGGTGCACACGCATGCTAAACAGCCGCCGTGGCCTCCCCGGGGCGGTGAAAATTGGGGTTCAGAGGTGGCTGGAGCAAAAAGCAGCGAGGGTGCCCATTCTCTAGCGATGCGGTGGGTGTCCGTGCGTCCTCAGGGGCTCTCTGTCCCACTGGATGAAGCCGGGGGGCTGCTGGCACTTCTCTCCCTCGCTTTGAGTTTTTCTCCCTGTTGCTTTTCTCCATCCGTTGCTTTAAGCTACTTTTTTTCAGTTTTTCCCCATGTTTCTCAAGCCCGGGGTGACGTTCAATTGAGTCCTCAAGTTGTTCCTAGAAAATATATATTTTACAGTGTTGTTTTTGTGAGTTCTTGTGTAATTAGTGACAGAGAAACGGCAGCTTAGGTTCAGGGTTGGGGGGACACCCTGAACACCCATCCCATGTCTCCTCCCCGGCCGGACTCCTGGGCTCCTCTCCATCCTCAGCTGCCCCAAGCCCCTGGCCTCACAGTTGCCATTAGGACCCCAGCTTGCTGCAGCTCAGAGGGCAACTTTGGGCTAAAACCCATCCCTCTGGGGACTCTGACCGCCTCTGCAGCACAGGGCAGGGCTGGGGACCCACACAGAGGGGTGGCAGCTCCATTCCTCGGCTGCTGAGATGGGGCCATTTTCCAGCTGGCCCCTCATAGCATGGTCCCCGCCAGCTCCCCAGCTGAGAGAAGGCTTTTGCCCCGTCCCCACGGTGCTGCCATAACCCCAGGCCGGACTGGGCCTGGTGCGGCCATAACCACAGGCCAGGTTAGACCTGGCCAGGCCGCGCGGTCTCCTAGCAACCGCTCAGGCCTTGATGGTGCCCGCAGGCCTTGGTAGCACCTGCAGGCCCCGATGGCCCCACAGGCCTGGCAGGGGGAGCGAGGGACGAGGAGGAGGCAGGAGGAGAGCATGGCTACGGGCTCTATGTGCGGAAGAGCCCACAGCAGCAGCCGCCCTCCCCGGGCATCAACAAAATGGCGGCAGAGGCTCCCAAATGGCGGCGCCCGTCCTGCGGGGCCTGGCGGGGAAGGCGCCGGCGCGGTGCCAGGGCCGCTGCGGAGGGCACAATGACTGGCACATAACGGCCCCTCGCGTGGCCGCCCCTCCGCTGCGGCGGTGCCAGCTGTAGCCCCCCTCCCTCCGCCTTGGCACGGGCAGGCGGCCCCGCCATGGCCGCCTCTGAGGAGGATTAAGGCCGCAGTTGTGTCTCCCTCTTTCTTTCCCCCTCAGTGGCTGAGAACAGGAAACGTGAACCTATCTGAGACTAATTGACTTGCAAATTAATCGTTTGTCCCTGTGCCTGATAATTAGTGCTAACGATTTTTACACACACCCCCCCTTTTTTGCTCGCTCCTCCTCTTTATTTTAAAGGGGGCTGTTTTCCCTTTCTTTTTCTTCCCCCTCTCCTTTTTTTAATCCATCCCCCCGCCCCAGTTCTTCCCTAAGCCTCCCCAGCTGCCCCCCGCCATGGGGTGGGGATGGCACCGGGTTTGGGGCGAAGGGGCCTGGCGGGGCGGCCGCCCCGCTCCGGCACCCACAGCTGCTCGTTTGCTTCCCACGACTCGGTGCCAGCCTCCACGTCTGCCCGTGAAGGACAATAAATCGGGCTGGGAGAAGGGGGTCAGGAGTTTGGGGGGCTGCGGAGGGGCTGGGGGACAGGGAAGTGGGGCTGCCCAGGGACCTGGCATCGCTTCGGAGGCAGCTGCAGCCGAACCTGCGTTTCTGAACTTCCCAAATACCCAGGAAATGGGCTTAAAAAAAAATAATTAAAAATCAGTTCAAACAGAAGCAAAGGTTGGGGGTTGTTTTCTCAAGCCTTCCCTCTTCCTCTGTCTTTATTCCAGGGATATATCTCATTTTTACAAGTCGGAAGAGGTGTTTCTCCTGAAGGAGGTCAGCTCAACATGGATATTTGAGGCTGGTGATTGAAATCACTAGCGCTGGCTGTTGTGGCTTTGTCCAAAAGCCTCGCCTGAAACCAGGGTGTTGCACAGCATGGACAATGCTGCTGCTGGAGCGTGAGGTTAATGTGGGAGACGGGGGAAAAAGTGGGTTTTGTGGTCATTTTTGTGGTCTGGGGCCTCTGGGTGCATCCCAACGGGGCTCGTTTGTGCCTGAGCCTGGAAGCAGCTTAGGGCTGACGGGAGAGGACGTGTTCAGTTCGTTGGCGATATGTCAATGGGAAAATGCAGTTTTGTTGAAATTGATATTTTACAGGAGCACTTCCCTGTCAGCAGCAGAACAACCCTGCTAATACATTATTCCAATGCTTTTATTGAGGGCTGGTAACATAAAACACCAGAAAGTACCTTTGCTTTGGCTGTTTCATTTCAGTAAACTTTTGCTGTGTATCATATCTCTAGTGAGACTGTACTATGTAAATAATTGAAAATTCTGCACGTAATTGTCATGTTTCAATGCAATTCAAACCAAGATGCTTTGATGCTCCTACACTGGAATTCTTGAGAAATTCCACATAGCAGATTTAATTTTTTTTTTCTTTGCTGTTTGCTAGGAGGAAAAGATGTCATTTGGAGGGGATGCATTGGGGTAGAAGGGGACCGCGGTGGTATTGAGCTCCCCTTTTCACTCTGGCTGGATGGGGTTTGCATCCTTCCAGTGCCAGGCGAGGCGGGAGGTAAAACAGCCCCTCTGTGCCCGTGCTCAGGACCCCGACCAGCCCTCGGCCCCTTGCCCGTGGCAGAGCCGGGGTTTGTCCACCCGCCCCGTTCCTGACGAAGAGTCAGGCTGCGGGTGGGACCCTCACGTCCAGCCGTCCCACTGCTCCAAGGCGCTTCTTCCTCTGGTGCCCAACCGTTGATAATTAAAGGGATCCTTTTCTTTGCAGCTCTCCTCCCCAAACGCTCCTGGTGCCTGACACAATTTGTCAGCAGTACCCCTGCTGTAATCCTATTTTTGCCCCCCTCCCTGCCCTGCTTTGTGTCCAGGGCTCTCTTTGCCTCTCGTTTTGCAGCTCCCGCTGCTCAGGCGTTGCCGGTCCCCCTTCCCTTGGAGTCGGGAGTCTATAAACCCTGACGATGCTCTTAGACTCCACGCTCATGAACTCAGTCTGTTTGGTTTGACCAGAGTTAATTGCACACAAACTCCGGCCCGTCGGCACACAGGGGCTCTTTGTTCCCGCAAGAATCACTTGCCCTTCGAGGTCGCTGCGGCCACGACCTGCCGTCCCCGAGGGTCGCCCTGCCGACATGCACTGTCAATTTGATCCCTGCACCGTGGCAGAGGGTGGGATGGTGCAGGTTGCTGTGGGGAGAAAGCCGAAACGGGAGCAGGACGCTTGGGGAAGAGGCATTGGTAGAGCCTTTTGGGTCAGGCTCATTGAAGTAAGGTGATGATTAGCAACGATTGTCGAGCTTTATGGCTGGGGAGGGGGAGAGAGGGTGAAAGAGATGTTAGGGGTGGATTAACCCCCGTCAGACCTGTACAAGAGGTTTCCCAGATTAAATACAAGTTCAGTGGTCTGTAAACGTTCCCCTTTCGCCGGGGTGCTTCGCCAGAGCAGCTCTGGAGTTAATGAAAGCTCTGCAGCTTGCCATCAGGGACCAGACTTTCACGCATCTCAATTCCTGCTTGTGCTTGCCAGGCCCACATCCTTTCAAAGGGATGAGGGGCTTAACTCCCCTGAATTAACACCTCTGTGCCTTTAGAGACCTGAACCCCCAAATGCCAGATTAACCTGGGTACTTGGTTCCTGTTAGCTTCCCAAGCTGCTCAGAAGCATCCAGTGGACTTTTATTGGGCTCGTGGTCCCTCCAAGAGGCTTTGGGAGATGGTCCCATCTGTACGATGCTGTACGGTGTCGGGAGAGGCTGCACTGGACATTGCTGTAACGTGCCTGGCACTCCATGGCAGCAGAGGCCCCGGGGTCCTGGCTGAAAATCGGTGCTGCTCAGAGCCAAGTACATCAGTCGGGGACAAGTCACTTTGCCCTCCTGCCAGCTCAGCTTTGCGGAGGGGCAGGGGTCTCTGTGATGGTAGGTGCTGGCAGGTACCAGGGCAAGGAGCACTGATCCTGGTGGAGGGCTGGAGACAGCATTGAGGGCTCGGTGGCCCCTGGACAGGACTGAGACCTCCATGAAGACCCTTTCTGACCTGCTCCCCCTCCCAGCCATATCCTTCTCTGCTGCTGCTGCGGAAGGCAATCCCTTTCCTCTTCAGCATCCTTCAGTCTCCATCTAAGTGAGACCAAGAGATGAGTTACAACTCATTTCAGAGGGTAAAGGGGCTGATAGCTGGCAGCAGCAGTGGGGACGATGCCCTTCAAAGCCCTCCAGGGTGGCGGAGGGCCCTGGGTGCTCGGCAGCGCTGGAAGGGACGCTCCCACTGACTGTCTCGTCCTCGGGTCCAGCCCACAGCCCAGGCAGGTGGGAACCGTCCTGGAGGTGGCCAGCCCTGTGCAGACCCTTCTGTGCTGAACAGGGCGGGCTGGCGAGACGCTGCCTCGAGGCGGTTTCCCAATCCTGCGCACCTGGTACTCTGTCAATGCAGCCACTTGGCTAAATGTGGGTCATTGTAGGAGGGTGCAGCCACTCGAGCAAACAAGCCTCAATTGCCCACTGATTGGGGTGGCTGAGAGCACCATCACTGAAATTTCTGAGGGGGGAGGCATTAATAATCCCCATTCTGTCTCTGCAGCCCTTGCCCCCTTGTTATTTCCCTCTTTGTGTCTTAATTTGGCCCATTATTATTATTTTATAAAAGGGCCTTTTCTCCACCCCCTCCCTCTTGAAGACACTCCTTAGACCGATGGGAAAATGGCAAGGAATAATTATGAAAAACATCAGTGGAGAGAGGGCCATCTGAGAGGGATTAAAGGATTACAATTAAAACTCATTTTAGGGAGGTGATGTGACATTAGCGTTTTCATTCTTCCCCCCCTACCCCCCTTCCCCAAACACCCTCCAGGCTATCTGGGTCTAAGTTGATTAAATGACAAACTCCAGCTCAGAGGGAAACAACAACAAATTAAAAATAGAGTAAAATGAAAAACAACAACCCAAAAATGATTTACAAAATTAAGTGAAAATGAGGTCACTGAGAATTACTGAAAGTCTAGCAGCAGCTGGAAATGGGGTGGACAAAGCACCTGCTGCTAATAGCGGGTTTCTGATGGTGGAAGCATCTCCCTTCTGCCTGGTCCAGCAGGCAGGTGAAGATGTCTGAGGTCTCTCCTCTTGAGTTTTAGTTGGGCTGCGGAAACGTCTGCTTTGACAGATCGCATTGCAGGGTTGGTGCTCGCCATCGTGTTTGTCAGCCCTGTGCTCCGCCGAGGCGACACAGGGCTTTGCTTTGGGGTCCCAGCGCAGACCCCGTGCATGCTATGCTCTTCCTCCAACAGCCTAAAGCAGATTTGCAGCAGAAGAGCACAACCCAGGAGGTGCACCCATGCAAAACCAATGCTGGAGCAGCAGAGCCACGCCAGCCCTCGTTTGTGCCTCGGCTCATCCCTTTCTGGCATGGCTCTGTGGCCCATTTTCTCAGCTCTTATTGCTGCTCAGACTCACACTTTGCAGCTCCTACTAGTGGCTGGAGCCAGCCAGACCCTGCCTTGCCGCTCGGACAGGTTTCGTGCTGGCCGTGGCACGATTCCCAGGGCTGGAGGTGTGCTCCGAGTCTCCCCGAATAAAGCAAAGCAGAGGGTGATGCCTGTGGCATGGAGACCTTCCCTTTCTCCTCCTCGTCCATCAGGATGCACAACGGTTTCTGGCGTGGAGAATGCAGACGGGGCTCCCAAGGATGGGAGCTGCTTATGGCGTCGTTAAAATTCAGTGCCATTGTAAATCTGGGGCGGTGGGAAGGGCAGCGTGCTCAGAGCGGGCTGCTGTGGGGAGCTGACATTTCCAAATGGAAACGCACACTGAGCTGGGACTTTATTTTGGTAAAGAAAACAAATTCTAGGATGATTGCTGGCCATTTCAGCTAATGGTTATGAAGCCTGGGATGGGGATTTCCCTTTATAAACCAAAAATGTCTGTAAATCAAATGATTCTCGTGATGTGGACACCTAAACCCACGCTGACAGCCTCGTTCGAAGGGGGGATGACGGGAAGATGTGGAGGCAGAGATGTGCAACTCAGACTCTGAAATTCACTGTGCTTAGGAAGTTTTGGCTGCCGGTATTTGATCTATAGGGGCCCCGATAGCAACAGTGGGACTGAGAACACGTCCTGCCCTGAAAGCACCGGTCTTACTGCGTAAACTAAACCACAAAAGCCTGCAAGCGCACAGCCTGGGAACACTTTTCCCCCAGCGAGTGCGCGTTTCGGCAGCGCACGCAGCTTTGGGCGCGCGGGTCGGGAGCAGAGAGGAGCTTCTCTTTTCTTCATCCTCCTATTTCTCCGGCCAAAGGGGTCGGGCTGCAAACCCAGCCTCTCCCCTTTCGCCTCCACCCCGCAGCCTGGCATAGCTGGGCATCTCATCACGTGGCCGCGCACGTGGGTGCAAGCGCTCGTCATGTGAGATGCCATATAGTGTCTCATATTGGGAGGCAGGGAGAGCTGCAAAAAGCTTAACGGAAGGGAAACTCCCCCTTCTCCCCCCACCCGGATCCAGCCTATTTTCTTTCCTCTCCTTTTGTTTCTGATTTCCGGAACTATGCGGCAAAGCAAAGCGTGGGGGGAAGAAAGAGGCTGAAGAGAGCTGGCATCTGGCAGGGAAAAGAACAAAATAGCAGAGCAGGGTTTTGCTAGGCAGGAGCAGCGAGGGCGGATGGTTCGCAGGGCCCTCTGCCTCGTCGGCAGTGACCTGGGCAAGCCCCAGGAAAATCTGAGGTCTAAACACGGGGCAGGCTCCCTGTCAGGTATAAGGAGGAGTCAGCCCAGCAGCTTGAATTTTAGCCTGCTCATGGGCATCTTCTTGGCTCACCCCGTTCACAGCATCTATCCCTTGGTCTCCATCCTGCCATACGCTTCCTCCACCCGAGCATCCCCAGACACACCCGTCCCAGCAGTTAATTCCCCCGAGGACGTGCACTGCGCCTCCGGCACAGCGTCGAGAGGCTGGTGTGCGGTAACACGGCCCCATCCTGGGCTCTGTTTGCAAAAGAGCGGAGGTCGAGGCGGAGGCGATTCTCCCGCAGCCGCTTTCTCCGAGGCTGAAATGATCGGAGCGGCGCACTTCTTTCTGCGATGTCCCTTTTACAGTCAGGGCTGGGAGATGCCTGAATATATTTTATTCCTGTTTTTTCCTCTGTCCCGGCCAGTACAGAAAGCGGTCTTTGCATACAGACCCAATGAAGATAATGTTAATTAGGTAAATTAATTAGGACCAAGATGCAGTGTTTTCCCCCTGAGGAGGAAATACAGTAAACTCCATTTTTGTGAGCTGTTTATTCAGCCAGGGGGGTCGAAGGAGAATAGCGGTGTCAAAGAAGCTGCCATTTTCAAGGTCCTTGTGTCCCTTCTGCGCCGCCCTAGAAAGGGAACAAAACTCTGTTGACAGCAAAATCTCAGCAGGAGCCCCTGGGCTGAGGGGCACGGGGAAGCAAAGTGGAAAGGGTGCCAGGTTTCCGAGCGCCTGGAGGGAACAGGCTTTGGTCTCCGGCGTTTCAATGGGCCAGGGAAAGCAAATCAGCCCTTTCAAGGCCAATCACGCTGTTCTCGAAGGCACACACTGGAGACAATGTGCCATTGGCAACGGGGCAGGGGGAAAGGGACTGGGTGGCCATGGCAAGGGCGAGGGGAGAAGGGCTACCCGGGGCCGAGAGCCGGCAGCCGCGCTCCTGCTCCATCCATCCCACCTCCCTGGAGCACTTTGAGAGGCGCTGGGACCTCCTTAGCCCAACGCATCAGGAGTAGCCCAAGGAGGTTGTTGGGGTGGGGGAGAGGGGGCACCCATGGGTGTTTCTCTATAGTTTGAGTTGTCCTTTGAGAAGCACACGGCTCTTCCCTCTCCGTCAGCATGGGCGCAGCTTGCATGGTGAAGATGTGCTAATGCACCATGCTTGCTCACTGACCCTCTTCCCACTCTGGCCTTTGGTTTCACAGGTTTTAATTCATTCCGCTCTGAAAGCCTGTGACCAGGAGAGCCCGATCCCAGCCCACGCGCTTGGTCCAGCGCCTTTCCCGGACACGGTGTGTTTCTGAGTGGGTCGATACCCTCCCTGAGACGTGCTGTGGGACAGACGGGTTCGCGGCTGCTCTTGAGCATCGGTGGGTTGGGGTATTTTCATGCCGGGTGCTGCTGTATCTCCTCAAGAGGAACAGTGCTGATTTTGCCGGCTTTTTCGCAGCCTCTCCCAGCCCAGCGCTCTGCCCACAGCACCATCTCCCGTCGGCATCGCTCCGGCTCGCAGGGGCAGTGCATCCTGGGAATTTCTTTCCCCGGTGCCAGAATACCTTCACCCCAAGCCCGATCATGCAGACGATCTTCCATCGTCATATTTAGCCCCCCCTCCCCGTCACTGACCAAAGCCAGGATGAAAGCGGCAGGGTTTTTTTCCTCTTTCTTTCTTTTTTTTTAATGGCGTTTCATTAGCCTCCAAATCAGACAGGCTAAACAATGGTGTTCTGTCAGCGATGGGCTTTCGTGCTGATTTCATCTCCTCTCTCATCCGTATGCAAACCAACCTCCAGCAGGCTTTGGTCATGCCATGGAAACCGAGGTGCAGGCCCGGAATGGGGGTTCTCGGAGTGAGAAATCTCCTGTTCGCTTTTTCCCATTTGCATAATGCAACTTTTCTTCCCCCAGACACTGAGGCGCTTTGTTTATAGAAAGCCGAGAGAAAGGGGGATGCCGGGGACAGAGGAGGACCGCGGGGAGGGGGGAAGCGCCCGGTGGGAGTGGGGAAGAGGAGGGCAGCTCTCGCAAAAGAAGAACGCGCAGAGAAAAGCGCGGGGTGACTGGAAGGGAATATATATGAGGATGGGGACTGGGAAATGGGGCTGGGCCAGTTCCCCGTGATCCTGGGACCCGCGCGCTCCTTTGGCCTCTCTGTGCCAGCCGAAGGGTGTCGGGGGGACTTGGCGTGGCTGAGGATCCAGCTGGGAGCCTGGATCTGCGCTGAATTAAAGCCGGTTGTCATGATAATGCCCCCCAGAGGAAGCAGGAGCCTTTTCAAGCCCTGCATGAAATACCTCAAAGGTTTTTGTGCAAGAAACCTCTAAGAACCTCAACTGGTGGAAACCGAAGGTTGTTTGGAGGAACAGTGACCCGCAGGGTGTGCGGGAAGGTGGCTAAGTGACAGCCAGCAGAGCGTGAGGACCGGTTGTCCTGGGAGGAGGGGAGAGAAACTGGGGGCAGGGGGGGCGGATGAAATCATCCCAGATTTATTCACAGGGGTGAGTGGGGCTGGGAGGTAAGGAGGTTAAGCAATGCAAAATTGCAGTCCATTTCTCTCCCTTGAAATATGGCAAACGCCGAGGCTGCGCGGGGAGGCCGGAGGATGAAGGGATCGGATAGCCCGGTCCCCACCGGTGCCCCCAGTTTACTGGAGGGAAGTCACCCCCCACCTTGTACCTCCTGAAAACGGATGATCTGGTTCTCTTTTGCAAACCAGTTTGACATCCTCTAACGGAGGGGCCAAGGGGTTGCTCTTACAAGTCTCATCATCTCCGATGGCTGCACCTCCTGAAAATGAGCCTTGGTAATTGCTGGCTCCGTCCTAGTCAACAGGGTGTTTGATTTATGAATTGGATGGATGCGCGTTTAATAGTAATAATAACAATAATAGCAATGAAATGTATTAATCACTGACGGATGACAGACAGGAAACCTGCAGTTAAAAGTATTTTAGGATATGTAAAGATCCCTGTAAACGATTTGCAATGAGGTACAGACAGTAAAGCAGGCACCAGTGGGGATGTTTTGGGGTTTTGCCTCAAAGTGGGGCCACTCCGTTTTTAAGGTGCTTTAGTGCAAGCTGGATGTACAGACATCCGCTACCGAGTTAAAGCCTCCTGTGGCTACTGAAAAAATGCGATTGATGCTCCAAAGTGTGGGAGCGTCACCAGACCCGGCAAAGTCCTGCAGGGTGGGCTGCAAGGGCAGGGCCGGCAAACCTGTGGGCAGGAGCCTCGGTGATGCACGGGCTCTTGCCTGCACGTGGAAATTGCATGGGTTTAGACTGGAATTAGTTCAAGCCCCGCTTGTGCTGTTTGCGCTTTGGGGCTCTGGTTGCACATGGGACCAGTCGTTACTCCATCCCCTTTAAAGAGCAGCTGGGATTCATTTTGGATGATCTACGGAATGTAAAATATTAAATATCTACCTGTGGGCAGGAAAACTCAGCAGTCTAATCTCAGCATCTGATGATTACGGTATTCTGGGACAGGGGGAAAAGTGAAGGGAAAATATTACTGCTTTGGAGGATTACGCTGTAGCTCCGCAGAGTCCCTTTAGCCGGCAGTAATACCCACCTTGACATCCATCTCAGGTGCTACCATTGTGTAGCGCAGTGCTGCATCGCCGACGTACGACGTGGAGCGGCTGGGACGCTGCTAATGCTCTGTGAAAGGGATGGGGATTTTGAGGCGGCTGATTTGGGGCTTGTTCCTCTTTGTTTTTAGTCTGGTTTCTACAGCAAATGAGATTTCTGCGATCGCAAGGGCACATCTGTCATTTCTCACCTCTCCCCCAGGAACTTCTGAAATGGGATGACTTCAGGCCCATTTGGCTCAACGTCAGTTTTTGATCCCCAGTCTATGGGAACTGCTTTGGGGCTTTAGTTATATTTGTTTTTCAGAAGCTCATTTCTACAATTAGCTCCAAAAAAGCAGTTTTTACTTAAAGACAAAAGACTGGTGAAGGGCTGTGACCCTTCCCTTTGGACAGGGAGAGGAGAGGGGCTGCGTGGCGGGGGTCTGCCAGGGTGCAAACCGCAAATGCCTCTTCCCAGGACTAATGAGCTCTGCGGTTAAGGAAGCATCTCAGCATCTCACTCCAAGGAGACTTCAGCCCAAACGGGCTTTTCTGAAGGAACAGTGCCTGCCTGCTCCTGCCTGCATTGAGCCAGAGCTGCTTGCGGAGCCGGACAAAGCCCATCGTGGCAGCCTTTGGGCAGTGACGTGGGAGGAGAGGAAGGAGGAGGCTGTAATTAAAACACTCAACTTGGGTGTAATCCACTTTGCAGGTGGCCCGTGCCACGACGGGAAGGGGCAGCCTGCCCGCAGCGGGCAGCGGGTCGGTCTCCGCCGGAGCAGGGAGAGGGCTTCCCGGCATCACTTCCACGCTCGCCCTCCCACCCTCTGGCCCGCTGGTCATGCCAATTTGTCACCAATCTGGGATTTCAATTAAACCCCAAAAGGAGGGGTCAGGGGTTATGCAAACACGGTGGTAAAGGCCACTCGCCTGGAGGGCTTTCCCGGGGCCGCTGGTGCCGGCCCCTTGCTTTACACAGTCCCGATTGACCCGGGCTGAGGGCCGGCATTGTTCCCCACGCTCCATTCAAGAGGCAGTTTGTCAATAAAATTGACCTCTCCGCTCCCAGGGATGCTGTCGCCTCCTCTTCCTCCCTCTCCCACCAGTTTGGCCGGAGCAGAGCTAACGGTCCCTCCGTGGTCTTCGCGTCCCGGACGTGCCGAGGGCGAGAGCCGGGACGGGAGCAGAGCGGCCACGTGCTGCAGGGCACAGCAGCCATCACGGCAGCTGCTTCTCCACATGTTGGGGTTTTTTATTACCAGTCTTTGCCCTTCAGTCTTTTGCATCTGAGGGCAGTTTTCAGCTGGAGCGCTCGGAAACATCATCGTGAGCAGCAGGTTCATTCATCCTCTCCAGATCTCGTTCTCCTTTCACAGCCGTTAGCTATCACTCTTGCGGCCGCTCCCATGAGCATCCCGTGATGGTTTGCTGCTCATCACCACTTGGGTAGGGTTCATGCAGGGACCCGGAGGTCTTCTCCAGCCCCATCGTCCCTCCCCATTACACAGCCGACACCGAAGCCCCACACAGGGCAGCATCTCTCCCTACCAAGCCGTGCGCCCACCGGGCATGACCCCGCTTTTTGGGGAGACGCGAGGTTTCCCGGTGGGTTTGGGTGGTGGGATTGCATCGGCCGTGGCTCCCGTGTGCTAATTGTGCCAGGCAGCATTGCAAACAAGCAGTGCTTGAACCTGCAAGCCTGAGGAGGCCATTTCAGCTGCAAGATAAATGGGTATCGCGGAGCAAGTGGCAATTAGCGTGGGTAAAGAGCCCCTTAGTGACTGTCCCTTACATAACACCTTTGTTCCAGGCCCTTCACTTCATATTCAGTTTGTAAATAAACTTGACTCCCAGTTTTACTGGGGCCTTTATTCCCTCTTTATTTTATTTTATTTTTCTTTTAACCCGACGAAGAACGAGCCGATTGTTCACCCGCGGGGAGACGTGGCGCTTTGAGGCGCTGCCTGGCCTGGCGTTGCCCGCTTGCCCCGAAACGGGCGCCGGCAGCAGCGAACAACAGAGCCACCCACGTGGCCGCCATGCCAGCGATTTTAATTGCTTTGCCCCCACTGACGGTGCCCGGAGGCTCATTACGCTGCTGGCGATGAATGGAGGCCTGAAAACAGAGCTTCGTAATTGCAGTGGGTCGAAGGCGGTGGGGGCTTTCGTTAGGGGGTGGCTTGTCAGAGGGGTTGAGCTCTGCCCCCCAAGTTTGGGGTCGGGGAGGGAGTCTGGGGAGCTCTGGATCAGCCCCAATGCAGGGACCCATCCCTAATTCATGCTGTGTCCTCCCCGTCACCGTATAACCCGTGGGTGCCGGGAGGCTTTGTGTGCACCCACGGGTGGCCTCTGCCAGGCTGGCAGTGAGAGGATGCTCCGAGGCACGGTGGGATGTGCCTCGGTGGATTTAGGGTGCCCGGCTTTGGCCACGCTGCAGGGCTCAATGGCTCTCCTGCCTTTAACCTGCACGCTCAAGCTGCAGTTTGCTTTTGTCAGGTCCTTTTCCAAAGGGCAGGGGCTGCGTGGGGAGTTATCGAGACGTTTAGTACCACGAGCGGTGGCTCTTCCTCCACTGCCAGCGCAGCCTGGGCTCTTCCCCTGCCGTGGCACAGCGCTGCCGGTCTTCCAAACAGCCCAACGCTGGTACCGGCGATGCTGTGCCACGATGGGAAGCCGTCGGGTGCTGCTCTTTGTTTGGCACGGGGACGGTCGGGCCCCTGCTCCTCTCCTGAGCCTTCCCTCTCCCATATGGTGCCCATTATTAGACGTGTGCACCAGCCTCGTCTGACAAGGAGCTTTACAGGTGTCGCTCGGATAATGATTCACACTCTAACGAAGGTGGGAAAGATGATTAGCTGGCTTTCTATCAAACAGCACATGGCATCAGCTGTTCCTGGGGGTGGGGAGGTGGTGGGGGCTGCGGATGTGTAAGGACACGTACGCCGGGAGCTCCGGGAGCCCAGGCTTTGTCCTGCCTCTAATTCCAATGGACTCTCGGGCACTTCTTTGTGTGCCTTAGTTTCCCCAGCTGTAACAGATAGATGTTGTTATTGCTTTTCCTTGTAAAACACCCTTTGAGCAGCTGATTGAGCTCCTGCATTAGCAAGAGGTGATTTAGGCAGGTCTCTTGGCAGCTGGGCTGCCGCAGGAGAGGGCAAGGGAGCTGTCAGAGCCAGGGCTCTCAGGGGACAAGGCTGGCGAGGGGGAACATGAATTAAATGAACCCCCTCCCCCAGAAGCCGGGATGCAGCGTGGTGCGTCTGGAGCATGTCCTGCGGGCTGCGAGAGCCCCGCGGCTCGGGTAAGGGGTCCCTGGTGCCAGTGTGGCACGGGCAGGCGGGCAGGGCTTGCTCCGCGCAGATGTGTCCATGCCCTCCCCTGCCTGCATTGTGTTGGTGGGGCCTTGGGCTTTTCCTGCTCATGTATTTCAAATAAAGACTTGTTTAGCAGGCAGGTCCCAGCATCCCTGAGCCTGACACACGCGCACACCATGCACCCAGCCCCTGCGGGCTGGCAGAATTTCTTCTCCAGCTCTTTCCACAGCTTTAATATTGTTGGAGAGAAAGGCAAAATAGGAAAATGAGAATAAAACAAGCTTTTCTCAGCTGCTCTTTGCTCCTGCGCAGGGAAAGCGGTGCTGTCTCGCCGTACATCTCCCCGCGTCAGGCTGCGATCCGAGGGCGAGCCCTGCTTTGAAAAGTGACGGAGCAGAGAGCTCCCCGCAGGGCTGGGGAAACTGAGGCATGAGCAGCACCCGGCACCCAAACCACCCTCGAAGCAGAAGAGGTGTGAAGGTGGGGCGCTCGCCCAAGATCCTCATGCCCCGCCGGGGTGCGATCACCCAGCCACTGCCACAAGCCGCCTGTCCCGGGACGGGACCCCGGAGCTGCGGGCAGAGCCGGTGCTGCCTCTCCCCGAGCTAGCGGGGCTGGCGGGATTATCTGCTTAGCTGCACCATCTGTTCGCCAAACTGCCATCATTATGTTCAACTTGGGAAGAAAACGGCCCCTACAGAGAAGCAATTTGTTCGCTGACTAAACCTTTCAGGCTCTCGCCGTCCGAACCTACCCTCGCCGCTGCACGGGCGAGCTCTCCGCTCGCGCCCGGCTCGCTTAAACAATCCGCGGGGAGAGTGGCGGCGCGCAAGCTGGTTGCACTGGTAAATGGGAGCGGGGAGGGCGCAGGGCTCCCCTAATCCGATTACAAAACATAACAGCCTTTCAGAGGGGCCGGGGGGCCAGGCGAGGGGAGGAGGAGGGAGGTCCATTTCACACCCGACCCCTACGTCTGGGGGTCTCGCAATGATCTCACTGGAGGGGCTTTTCTTCCCGTCGCAGTGGGTTGCTTTTGAAACGTGCTGCGAGGAGATCAAAAAGGGGAAAGGGGCTGCCTGGGAAAGAGGAGGAGAGGTGGGAGGGGGTGGCGTGGGGCCGGGGGTGAGCCCTGCACCCCAGGCTGGGGGTGGCGACTGGAGCCCGGCACCCCCTTGCTGGGGCACCAGCCCTCGTGCCGCTTCTCCCTCTTGCATCCCTCCTCTGTAAGGCGGCACCGGGGAGTGGTGTGTGCCCCGGGGACGGGGGCACGCGGCGCGTGTCCTCCCCTGCCACCCGAGCGTGGAGTGGGCCCGGGGGCTCTGCACGGAGCACCCACACTGCGGTGGCAGCGGGAACACGGAGCTGCGTGGCCCGCTTTGCCTGGGTTTTGTCGTGGGAATTCAGCGGCACCGAAGCATTTAGCAGATGTGTTGAATTCACCAGGTTTTCTGTAATGAACAACTGAAACTGGAGAAGTTAAAGTGATGGTTTGATTTATATCAAAGTGAGATGCTTTGAATTTCTGCTGTGGAGCAATGCTTCAGACTCCAGATTTTCTCTAATTTTATTTAATTCCTTTTAGAAAGGATAAAAAGCCCTGTTTAAAAGAGATGTTTTATGGTCAGCCTGCAACCAAATGACTTTTATTAACTTTTTGCATCTTTGATGCAATAATTTTAAAAAATCTCTATGTTTCAACAGCGGCAGGTATTAAAACAAGATGGTCCCAAATGTGGCCACTTCGGTTGGGTAGCAAACCACTTACCCCAAACCTCACTGTGCTGGCCCCGAACCCCCCGCCCCATCCCCAGGGGACGGTGCCGGCAGCCGGGGACCCCTGCGCCCACGGGAACCCCACATGGCGAGCGCCGGAGTCTGGCACCGGAGGTGCGAAAGCGTCTGGCAGCCACCCCTGGGCTCCCGAGAGGTGGGTCCCCCCAGGCCTCCCCCCACTGGGGATCCCCAGCGCAGCCACCGTCGCCCCTCTGGGAGCCCTTCGGGGCTGTGCCCTGGCTCCGGGTGCTGCAGGACCCGCCTTGGCTTCGCTCGAGCTGCTCAAAACGGCTCCTGGGCAGGAGGTTTGGGGGCTGCCACCTGCACCTGGGGCAGGCAGGCAGGGTGAGAGCCTCTCGGGGCAGGGGCACGTGGAGATGGGGTGCTGGGTGCTGCCGGGGGTCCTGGAGAGCAAGGCGACCTGGGGGCTGCAATGGCCAGGGGAGCATCCCTCTCCCAACAGGGCTGAGTGAGGAGGGGGCACTCTCCTGTTTTGAGGAGGGGGGCTTTTTCTTGGCCTGGGCAAGTCCCCGGTGCAAAGTGATGGGGACCCCTGTGCTGGGGACCCTGGTGTCACTCCGCTCTTGGCCCTGGGTGCTGGCTGCTCTGGGCTGTCGCACCCTCTGGTGGCCACGGCTCCAGGAGGGTGCCCCCCTCTGCGGGGGGACGATGACGGCGATGGAGCAACCCACGAAACCCACCGCATCAGTCTTTAGGGTGAAGGGGGGTCCTGGGGGCTTTGCTTTCCTCCCTGGAAGGAAACCTGAAGGAAACTCAGCCAGCGAAGCCAGGCAGGTGTTGTGTGAATTCACTGGCAAATCCTGAAGCTACGAAAGATCTATATGCTTTAATTGTTGTGTACAAACATGTCCGTAGAAAGTCTTTGCTGCTTCCCCAACACAGCCCCCCTCATTGCCTTCCTCTCTTTGGAGAGCAATAGATGGGGAAACTGAGGCACGGAGCAGGGGCTGAGCCAAGTCTGGACACCCTGAGGTGTCCCTGGAGCAAGCCAGGTCGGTCCCACAGCAAGCACCCGTACCACTGCAGCATCCCTTCTCCCTGCAAAGGCCCGTGGGCACCCGGCTGCTCCCAAAACCTTTGGGACCGGGAGCCGGCTCCCACATGGGGACAAGCCTGGCTGGCTCCAGAGCAGGTTGCTGGGAAATTCAGGCTGCCAGGAGCTGCCCGGCACTGGCAGTGCTGGCAGAGGGTTGAGCCCGGCGGTGCAGGACCTCACCGAGGGGTCGGGGTCATTAGACCAAGGTGCTGGTGCCCGGCTGCTTTCCGCTCGCCCCACGGTCGCATCCTTCCTCAGCCACCTGCAGAGGAAGACGCAGAGACACGGAGAGGGGCAGAAATGAGCCCTGCTCGGGGCAAATCAGGACTGGATGGGGGAAACCTGGGAGGCTTTAATGAAGCCGTCTCCCACCCTAAACGCTGCTGCGGGAGGAGGCAGGGTATGGGCAGCCGGGGAAGCAGCACCCAACCCCTGCTGCTGCCTGAGCACCTTAAACCCCTTTTTACCAGCAAACCCCCAGCTTTACCTCGCAGAGGACCGTGTTTTCCAGGTACCGCGGGTCCGGGGGAGACCTCAGCCCCTTCATTTTCAGGACGGCTCCTGAGGATGCGGAAAGCCGGGTGAGGGCGGCTGAGAGCGGGGCCAGCCCGGCTCCTCTCGCCGGGCTTCCCCTGACATCTAGCGGCAGCGCTGGGCTGGGCTGCGGGGAGCCCCGGCCCTGGGGGGAGCCCCGGCCCCGCGGGGAGCCCCGGCTCCAGCCCCGGCCCCGGAGGCGGCTCCAGCCCCGGCCCCGGGGGGTTTGCGCAGCGCCGAGCACTGCCAGGCTCTGCCCGCCCCGGCTGATGGAGAGGGTCCGCTTCGGGGCTGCTCCTGGGTTTACCCCCAAATCCATCAATACCCCTGCCCCTCGCACCCTCCGTCCCATCCCACCCGAGGCAAAACTCACCCGTGAGGCTGCCCCCGAGCGCGGCGAGCAGCAGGGTGACGGGCAGGGCGCAGAGCTGGCAGAGCGCCTGGTCCGTGGCTGTCCGGCTGCCCTGGGCCACCAGCGGGAACACGAGCTCCAGTCTGCAAGCCGGAGACAGGTTTCTGGGGAGCTTGTTCTCCCAGGCAGGGAAAAGGGGGTGCTGTAACAGAGGGTGCATGGAGCATCCCCACTTTCAGGGGTTGTGGTGGCCCCAGCTTGGTGCATGGAGTCATGGCACCCCTAATTCTGGCTCTTCTCACCTGCCACCATAAGCATCTGCAGTGGCCAGTGCCGTCAGCAGCGTCCCCAGCAAGGCGCCCAGGATCCCCGGCAGCCCGTGGATGTTGTGAACCCCACACGTGTCCTGGGTTTTCAGCCTGGAGCGCAGGATGGGCTGGGGAGAGCATTAAGGAAGGGGTTCAGACGGGGATTGCTTGCCCAGGGAGGCTGCGCTGCGGCTCAGGGTTTGCAGGTTTGGGAGCTTCAGGTTGGCAATGCAGCCTCCCCCAAAGCAGGGTGCTCCCCTGCCCTGGGACTGGTGTCCTGGGGTGACTCACCGTGAGGAATCTGAAGCCGAGCGGGGGGATCAGGCCAGCCAGAAACCCCGCGCTGAGGGCCCCAAAGGGGGTGACCAGCATCTCCCCAGCCATACCCATCATGGCCGCACTGGCTAAGGTGGCATCCTGGATCTGAACCTGATGGAGCAGGACATGGTTGGGGGAATTGGCTCCGTGGAGGACATTAGTATGGGGCTGGGGGGATTTGGGCTTCCTTGGGGATCAAACTGGGTCTTAATGAACCTAAGAAAGCCTAGCGGACATCCCCTTTTGCCCCAGGTGTATTCATGCTCACCGTCCCTGTAGGACAAGACGTGGGCAGTTCATGAGACTTGGGTTTGTCCCAGGAAAGGACCTACCATCCACAGGGTGCTCTCTTCGTAGAGGACAGGCGAGAGGACAAAGGTGGCCAGGGTGCTCGCCACCAGTGAGAAGTAGATGTTGAGCAATGCCCAGGGCTCGGTGGTGTCATGGACAGTGGTGGCTGAGGTGAAGCTGGGCCAGAAGATCCACAGGTAGATGGTTCCTGCGGGGAAGGGCAACAGGTAGGTTTTGGTGTTGGGGTTGATCCCTTGTGGGAAAGAAATTTCTTGCTAGCACCAAGAGGTGCAAGCGGCCACAGCTTGCAGCGTGGGAGGTTCAGGCTGGACACGAGGAAAAGCTTTTTCCTGGAAAGTGTGGTGCAGCAGTCCCAGGTCCCCAGGCAGGTGGAGGACCTCTGCCCTTGATGGTTTGCAGGACTCTGCTGGTCAAAGCCACAGCCACGCTGTCCTAATGCTGGTGACGGTCCTTCCACCACCATGCCTATGACTCCAGTGTTGTAGGATTTGAGCTCCGTACCAACCACAGCGAAGACATCTGTCTGGTGCCCTGTGTCCTGCTGCTCTTTCCTCTTGTCTATATGGGGCTGGTGCAAGATCCGTGAAACCATCAAGCCAAAATAAGCACCGAAGGTGTGGACGGTCAAGGAGCCCCCGCTGTCGCTTACCTGGTGAGTACAGAAAAGCTCTGTGCAGGAAGGGGGGATATGGGGTTTGTCTCTACAGACAAGGCAGGTCTTGACATGAGGAGCCTAAACCCAGTGCCACCCCCTTTCTGGTGGGCTCCCCCCGATCGGTGACTCACCCCCATGAGACTGAGCAGGATGTATTCGTTGAGAGTGAGGAGGGTGACTCCCAGCAGGGTCAGCAGCAGCATCTGGACAGGGTTTACCCTGCCCAGAACAGCTCCGGTGGAGATCAGAATGGCTGCGGCGCAGAAGTCAGCACTGACCATGCTGGGAAGGAGAGGGAAGGCGTGGGGCTGGACCCGGCACTGCTGGGGGGTGAGCGCGGGAGGTGGGGAGAGCAGGGTTTGGGGGGGACGGGAGCTGAGCCCGCAGCCCGGACGCTGCGTCCCACCGCTCCTGCAAGCTGAACAGGCAGCCCGAGCCTTGCGGTGTTGGTGACACAGGGACCGCTGGGCTTGAGGCAGGTGGGGGCCAGTGTGCCCCCCTAAATGCCTGGCTGTAACGTTGGCAGTACTCACATGGCCCCTACTAGTGTGGTACTCAAATAACCCAGAAGCCTGGTCCCACTTGTCCTCACAATCCTCCTCCAAAGCAGAGCTGCGAGTTTTACAGAGGAGGGAGCCAGTGTGCCAGGGCTGGACCTGGGACGATGGTGGCTGGGAAGCAGCAGCCCCCTCCTGCCTTACCTCTGAGCTCCCACGTAAATTTTGCCATTCAGGAAGAAGTATAAAAAGCCCTGGATCAGTACGGCCCACTGGATGGCAAAGGCCACAACGAGGATGCTGATGGCCACGCTGCCCGGCCCGTAACGGCCGAGGAAGGCCACCAGGAGCCCGAAGCCAAGGAGAGCTTGGAGGTGGACATCCCGGAAACCTGGCGGAGGAGAGGCAGAAGGATGCTCTGGAGGCATCAAGGGCAGGCAGCCACCCTGCCGGTCCCCCGAGGGGGCCCAGACACACCCTGCTCTGACAGGTTTTGGGGAGCTGAAGGCTCCAGCCGGTATAAATCAGCCTTGCTCCATCCACGTGTCTCTGCAGCCACGGTGGATGTGACCTTGGATCTCCCTTGGAGATACCAGCAGGCAGCATGAGGGGTTGTTGCTTGTGCTAGTGACAGGTAAAGCCGTCCCCGCCTGACGTGGCCCCTGCCGCCCTTTGCAGTGGCTCCTGGCCGCCCTGTGCGGATACCTCGGTACACGCACGTGTAGCTCTGCAGCCCAGAAACCTCTCGGGGTGGCTGAGAGCCATCTGCACCCATCACACCAGCGCAAAGGTGGGTCTGAGATGGCAGCCGCCCCCTGGGACCTCTCCTCTGCTCCTGAAAGCATCACGTCCCGCTTCATGGGACAAGAGGGCCAGAAGGGTGAAGAGAAAAATGGGACCAGTCTGGTACCGTTTGGTGGCAAACCAGAGGAGGGGGGACCTGATTCGCGCTTGGGCTAGAACCCTTTGCACCCCTCGGCCATGCCGAGAGCTGTGCCCCGTCCTTCCCCACGCGCTGGAGCCGTGAGTCACTGCCTGCGCTGGGTGGGGTGACGTGGGCAGGCGAAACCGGGAGAACCTGCCGGCAGCTCGGCTGGGCTCGGCTCCTCTCCCTCGGCCACGGCGCTCTGGACGTTTGTTTCCAATTGCCTGCCTTGCTTTGGAAAAACCAGGGTCGGTCCCTCATCCCCCCAGCCAAGTTTCGCGGTGATGCCCGACATGCAGGAGGATGCTCCCGGCGGGGCAGACCCCCAGCCCCGCGTTGGACGCTGTGGCCGCACCGAGGGAGCCGACTCCCCGGTGCAAAGCCCTTGGCGCCGCAACACCCAGCAGTCGGTGAGAAGTTTTGCAGACCCCAAAGTGCCAGGAGCAGCTGCCGTGCTCCCCGCCTGGGGATGGGAGGACAATCCCAGGTTTATCACTGCACCGAGTGATCCCTTCTGCGCTCCAGCTGCTGAGACACATGTCCTAGACCCAAACATCCCTGGTTTTGGGCTGGCTTTGCCCAAGCATGTGGGAAATCCTTGCAACCCCTCCTCTGCGGGATGCACCGCTACCCCGACCCTACGGCTTGATGCTCCCCCTCCTCTGTTTTACTCTGGAGTCCAATCTGGATGGTGTGACGGGTCTGCAGCTTGGAGCTAGCATGGTGACATCCCGTGCCACCCCCTCAGCAGTGCCTGGGGACCAGCTAGAGCCGCTCTCTGCACCCACCCGGGGTGGGGGTACTCACGGGGGTGCTGAAAACCTGAGTCCTGGTTCCTCCAGCTGCAGTTCAGCTGCTGGGAGCAGAGGCCGGGGGTGCTCTCTGGGCTGTACCGGACAAAGACAGCGAAGAGGATGATGGTGAGGATTTGGAGGAGGAAGCACAGCCCAGAGAGCCGGAGCCTTGAGGCAGCAGCGTGCTCAGGCATGTTGTGGGGCAGCCGGGACAGGCAAACCCCCCAAAATCGGGGAGACGTGAGGAGAGGTACGCTGGAGCTGCAAACTCCGCCTGCTGGGGTGGCTGCCAGGTCCTGCCCTCGCTTCGGTACTTCCCGAGGGCGGAAGAGCCGGCCGGGAGCGGGATGGTGCTGCCAACACGGAAACCCTGGGCTGGCCGCCCCGGCACGCCTCGGCACCTGGTTTTGCCACATCAGGGGGCTCGGGCCACTGCGCTGGGGCAGGACGCGGGGCTTTTGGTGTCAGCATCCATCTCGGCTGGGTGCCAGAGGGTCGGGGTGGGATTTGATGTGCAGGGAGAGCTACGGCTGGGGGATGCCCCCACATTTCAACCTTTCTGGAGTTTTGGCACAGGAAAAATGAGATGGTTTGGGGGGATCAGGTCAGAGAGAGGAGACAGGAGGTGGTGCAGCGAGCGCAGTGGGACTGACCCGCTGCAGCGGTGCTGGGCTCCAGCAAGCTCAGCAAAGCCAGGTTTAAACTACCTGGTCAGTGGGAAAAATGATGGTTCAGGGGGGGCTTTGGTGAAGAGATTACCTGTGGGGGGGAGGAGAAGCTGAGCCTTGAAAGGGTGAGGAGCAGAGTCAGAGGCTGCTGTTAGCAACCCATGCCAGGAGAGGTGGGGGGAGCTGGAACCCGAGGCTTTGCTTTGCTTTGCTTTGGCTGCTTCTGCTTCTGCAGAGAGGTGTTTGTAAAGCACCGAGAGCGGGTACAAAGCCCAAAAAGGGAGAGGAAGAGAAAAGGAGCCGAGAAGTAGAACAGCCTGTGTTTGGGAAGTGGCTCGGGTAATTCTTTTCCACAGCGCCAGGCCAAATAATGATCTCAGATAAGCAGCATCGAGCTGGGGTCATGCCCTGACGCCAACGGGATGGGGAAAGGGAATGAGTCACTTTTGGAGGCCTCGGCAAGTGTCCTGCTTCGGGCTGTGGTTTTGTAGAGAGCCGAGGGGTGTAGCTATTGCCTTCACTTGGGAAAAATGCACGATACCACTCAGCTCGTTCGTGGTACCACGGAGCTGGGAAACAGCATCCTCCAAGCCAAGGAGCCCTGAGCCGCTGCCCGGGGCCAGGCGCTGCTGGAGGGGTCGAGATCCGCTTTTGCCACCGTAGACATGGGAAGGAGCCGGGAGTGTGATGGAGGGAGATCATGGGCGCTCTCTGAACAGCCACAGGCCCACCACATAACCGCAGGGAGATGCGGGAGAGGAACGTGCAGTGCTGCTGCTCTTTAGCCTGTCTCTGCATGGGGGGAGCAAAGTTCTGGCCACATTTTGCTCATTAAAATGAGCCAAAGCGCTGACTGTTTTGAGCTGGGAGAGCCTCGGAGGTTTCCAGTCCAGCCTGCTGGCACCAGAGTGAGGGCAGGTTCTTGCCTTAACCCCTCCATACAAGCAGCCAAATTTCAACAGGGGCTGGGGAGCCAGTGGACGCCCCGGTGCCACTTCCCCCCGGGGAGGTTTGTTTTCTGTGCCGTGCGTGCCACGGCGAGGCCGGGATCACTGTGTCCTTTGGTGCTGGGGACAGACGCTGCTTGTCTTGTGTTTCCTTTGAGAAGAGCTTCCTCCACCCCTGGAGATGGACCCTGGGGGAGGGAGAAGATAAGGGAGCCCAGAACACAGCCCCATTGTGTGGCCTTGTTTTGCTCCCGGCAGCATCCTGGCCCCAAGGTGACGACGGGGAAGCCTCTCCGATGCCTTTTCGCAGGGCAGGATAAGGCCGGTGGGATGCAAGAGCGGCGGGACCCCCCTTGCACAACCCGCAGGAGCCCAGAAGGATGGGAGCAGCATCCCCCCGTCGGAGACTTGAAGAGGGGGCATAAAACTAGCCATTGCCCTGATGCCTGCGGGAGCAGAGAGCACCATCCCAGCACGGGGGGCCGATACCGAGGGAAGGCTTTGCCAGCCCGAGGAGCTGCCTGTGCGGTCCTGCGTTTTCCCTGAACTCCCCAACGCTGTGGTCTGCAAATAAAGGGGTGTTTGTTAGCCGGGTGCTGTTTTGCCGAGCAGAACAATAAAGAGAAAGACACTCACAATGGGAAATTGTGCTTCCTCCTCCCCGTGCGTTCCTCGGGGAGGTGTTGGGGGAAAAAAAAAAGAGAAGAAAGCGGGAAGAGACGGTGACAGGGCAGGGAGCGAGGGCACGGCCGGCGCTCGCCGCTCCCTCACGCCATGGGAGCAGGCACCGAGGGACCACGAGGCCACAGGGCCGCCGGGACACTGCCGCCGCCGGGACGGTGACAGGGCAGGGGCTGGCTGGGAGCACCTGCTCGCCGCCTCCTGCGTCTCCGTGTCCCCTCTTCCCGGCAGCGAGGCAGGTTTGACCTTTCCAGAGCCCTTGGCCCCACGATGGGGCGGCTGTGACGGAGACGGGACGCGGAGGGCGCCGGGGCAGGACGCACGGGAGGCGTTGGATGGGAACGGTGGCTCCCCAAAGGACGTGGCTGGGGACGGTAAGAGGTGTGGGGTGCCGGGGAGGAGGGCTGGCACGCTCTGTTGGCTCCGTGTCCTGCGAGGGGATGTCCCTTTTGCACAGTAAATGTCGGTGAGCCCCCAGTGGGGCAGGGCCATCCGTCGGCCCCACGGCATCCTCAGCAGCGAGCGCTGCAGGTGCCCCCCGCCGCGTCCTCAAGTCCGCACCGAAGCCGGGGTACGTCCCACTGCACACCCCTGACCCCTGCGCTTCCCCCCAGGCACCATCCTGCCCCCAGCTCTAAGGATGCACCAGCTTCTCCTGCTCGGCTCCCTCTGGCTCTTGGCAGCACCCCTGGCATCAAGCATCTTCCAGCGGCCGACGGGGACCCCGGGTAGGGAGCAGGGCCTGCGGGGAGGACTCGGGGCTGGAGGAGGGAGGCGATGCTGGGGGGGATCCAGCCAGGGCAGGGGCTGAGCTGTCGCCCCGGGGGTTGCAGGAATGGGGAAAAGGGGCCGGGATGGGTGATGGAAACCAGGCTGGAGATGCCAGTGAGGGTTGAGGGGCGTCGGGTTGAAGGGGTGGTGGGGCCACAGCAAGGCTCCGTGGTGAGCCGACGCTGAGGCTGCCCAGGTGTGCCGCAGCCCCCCCGCACCTGCAGTACCTGCTGGAGCCCCTCCACACCGCGGTGCACACGCAGAGGGGTGCCACGGCCACCCTGCCCTGTGTCCTGCGTGCCCTGCCCCGCAACTACCGGGTGAAGTGGAGCAAGGTGGAGCCGGCCAACTACCGGGAGAACATCATCATCATCACTAACGGGCTGTACCACAAGAACTACGGGCCGCTGAGCCCTCGGGTGCGCCTGCGGCACAGCCACCGCTACGATGCCTCGCTCACCATCACCGACGTGGCTCTGGAGGACGAGGGACGCTACCGCTGCCAGCTGGTCAACGGGCTGGAGGACGAGAGCGTCTCACTCACGCTGCACCTTGAAGGTGAGACTGGGCTTCCTCCTGCCACATCCCCCAAGGGGTGTGGGGGAGAGCGGAGAGGGGACCCTGGGCTGGATGGGGGGGTCCATGGCTGGGTGCCTCCACCCCTCGTGTCCCCTGTTGCCATGCCCTGCACCCCAGCCTTATCGTCAGCACCGAATCCCCGGGGATGATAAGCCAAAGCCTCCTCGGGGAGAGCATCTCCTTCACCCTCCATCCCTGTCCCTGTCCCCCAGGCGTCGTCTTCCCCTACCAGCCCAGCAACGGGCGCTACAAATTCAACTACCATGAAGCCAAGCGAGCCTGCGAGCAGCAGGACTCCCGCCTTGCCACCTACCAGCAGCTCTACAAAGGTGAAGCATCCAAGAGAAAATAAAAGCCCTCATCCGACCCCAAATGCGCCTCGCTGGGCGCGGGAGCGGGGAGGAGGGAGGTGCCGGTGCTGAACCGCCTCTTGCTCCGCAGCCTGGACGGAGGGGCTGGACTGGTGCAACGCCGGCTGGATCCTCGACGGGACCGTCCACTACCCCATCATCAATTCGCGGGAGCCGTGCGGCGGCCGCCTCCTCCTACCAGGTGTCCGCACCTACGGGGCCAGGGACAAGCAGAAGGACCGATTCGATGCTTTCTGCTTCACCTCTGCTCTTCAAGGTAGTGCCGGGGTCCCCTGTCCCTCCCACCGAACCCCGATGCCCACCCAGATTTGCATCAGGGTTGTTCCCAGGTGGTCATCTGTGGTGGCCGCTCACCCCCCGTGTCCCCATCCACCCCCAGGCCAGGTCTACTTCATCCGGGGCCACCTGAACTTCAAGGAGGCCGGGCAAGCGTGCCGCAACCACGGGGCTGCCATCGCCAAAGTGGGGCAGCTCTACTCCGCCTGGAAGTTTTCCCAGCTGGATCTCTGCAACGGGGGGTGGCTGGCAGACGGCAGCGTGCGGTACCCCATCACCACCCCCCGCGAGCGCTGCGGGGGGCTGCCGGACCCCGGCGTCCGCAGCTTCGGCTTTCCCAGCAAGGAGCTGAGGACCTACGGCACCTACTGCTTCACGGGGAAGTAGGAACTCTGGGAGGAGAGGTGGGCTGAGTGGAGGGGACGGCGGCGGGGTGCTGGCCCTCGTCACCCAGCTGGAGAGCTTGAGGCAGGGGATGAGGGGGGGGGTCTCCCGGTGATTTCAGGTGGCTCATGCATCCTCCAGTGGAGCGATAGAGGTGGGTTTGGGTGCTCGGTGCATCATCTGACGGAGCTGCTCCCCACACCCCAGCCTGCTTTGGGGCTTGTTGGGTGTTCGGGGCTTGCTGGAGAAGCCAGACCCATTGCTGGGCCAGGAAGGGGTTCTAATCCAGCCCCCCCAGCAGGCAGCACAGGCTCCCCATTCCCCAACCCTGGTGCGTCTCTCACCCCATCCTCGCTCCCCGCAGCCACGAGGACTCCGGCTGGTGCAAGCGCACTGGAGGGCCAGGCATTAACGAGCGTGACTAATGGAGTTTCGCCTTCTCAATTAATAAAGCAACGGTAAAGCTGCTCGGCAAAGCCACGCTCTGGCCTGGCCTCTGCCCCCCGGGACTGTCTGGCCTCTTGACGAGGGGAATTTGACAAGGATTTTCTGTCTCAAGCAGGGGGGCAGCCAGCGCGGGGCCCCCCCAGCACCCTGTCCCAGGGGTTATCGGTGTTCCTGGCTCCGCATACCGGGGATTTCTGAGTTTTGCTGTTCGACACAGCCAGGGAGAACTATAAAAAGCACCGGCGCTGGCACAGCTCCCACGGGTTTGCTAGGAGCATCCCAGCCCGAGCCCTGACCGGCCCCAGTGCCACCGGGACGCGGGGGCACTTCGGGCTGTGCCTCCTGGTTTCTGTGGTCCCTGGGGATGTCGCTGTGCCCGGGCTGTGCCGGGGGCTCTCCGGCTCCACCGTGCTGGTGGGTGCTGCCACGCTCCCCATTTTGGGGCTGTGCAGCCCACCCCTGTGCCGGGGCTGCCCCAAATGACCAGGCCACCACTCTGCGCCATCCATTTACTGGTTTTAATACCCACAGAAGCACAGAGAGGGGGTTTGGGCAATGCTTACCCACTCTGAGCCCGCAGCAGCGGCTTCTGCCCTTCCTGGGAAGTGCAAAAGCCCCCCCTGCACCCTGGGACGGGTGCTGAGCTGCAGCACAGCTTGGATGTCCCCGTGTCGCCCCCCACCGCGGTGTCACAGGATGAGGACCCTTGGGCCAGAGGTGGGAAAGGGTGGCTGGGGGTGATGCTGGCACGTCAGTGCCATCACCTGCCCACGGTCCCGGCCTTGATTTTGACTCTGTTGTGACTCCAGGAACAAAACACCCCTTGTGCTACATTTTGGGTCGTTGTCGGTTCCTTTTGAGGGGATCTTTAGTTATTAGGACTTCTTTGTACAGATATAAAACAAACAAGGAGGCAGACACCCAACAGTGAGGTTTCGTGCCATGCTGGGGTCCGCGCTGGCGTCCCAGTGCCGTCCCCATCCACGCCGGCTCCAGGACCCGGGGAGGTGGTGGCTTCTGCCCTGGGGTCTTGCTCAGTCATCGGGGGGCTGAGCCAGGCCTGGGGGGGACACAAGAAGCCCCAGGTGAAGGGAAAGCCCCAAAGGCAGCTGCTGGGGAGGAGTGGGGGAGCTGGGGGGAGCCCCGCGCTCACCAGGGCGGCAGGCCAGCTGAGGCGGCTCCCACGTCCCGTCCTCCCGGCACCGGATGATGGGCGAGCGGCGCTGGATGAAGCCGCGGCGGCACTGGTACCGCGTGATGGAGCCGATCTCGTAGCGCTGCTTTGGTGTGCCAAAGGCGCGGGCGTTGCTGACGGAGGGGGGCGGCCCGCACTGCACTGCAGGGGGGGCGAGGGGTCATTGCACCCAGCCATGGATGGACACCCCCAAACTGGAGCGAAACCCCCCCCCCCAATAAACCCCAAACAAGCCGCGGGTCCCATGCACAGGACCCATTTCCCCACAGTGGGGATGGTGGGGAACCCCCACTTTGGCGTCACGGAGGGGTGCAGCCCCAGCCCCCCAGCCCAGGGCAGGGGTGCGGGGGGGGGGCACAGCTTACCCAACCCCATTTTGCAGGTGTAGGAGAGGTGGTAGTTGCAGGGCACGTCGCTCCACTGGCCCCTGTTGTGCCACACGATGACCACGCAGTTCTCCCCGGAGAGGAAGTAGCTGTCGGGCTGCCCGGGGTGCCAGTTCTCGTAGAGCTGGGGGGACAGGCAGGACGGGGTGCACGGGGCACCCCAGCACACCCTTTAAAGGAGGGGGGGCCACACCAGCACGCACCAGTCTGCAGCCTCCTGGCCGTGACACCCCCGTGGGAGACGAGATCCCACCTCTGTGCCCCATGGCATGGCCTTGGGGCCCCAAATCTTGGGGTCCGCTCACCCA
>VZTV01064703.1:55396-70118 GCA_013400875.1 Anhinga rufa
AGTGGGGTTTGTGGCCTTCTGTTGATTATTTTTTTTTTTCATGGAAACAGTCATTAAAACACTTCACAGAAGTAGAAGAGATTTAAGTGCATGCAGAGCTCGGACCAATTTGTTTGACAAATATGTGCTTCTCCAGACCTGTAACCTTCCCTTACCCAGCTGAGGAGGAGAGAGAGAGAAAGAGAGGAGAGACAGACGGACGGACGGACAGAGGGAAGCACAGCGTGAAGGAAAGGTGTTGGCTTTCTCTAGTGCCAGAGAGCAGCCAGGAGGGCTGCCCCGAGGGCGAGGGTGGTGCGGCGGGGACCCCCGGCCGGGCGGGCGCCCGCCCCGACGCTGGCCCGTTCGGTGGGGAGGGCGGGCAGGGGGGCAGCGGTGCTGGGGGCCGGGTCCCCCAGTGGGGTCCCCGCCGGGGTCACCCCGGAGCTGCCGGTACGGGGAGAGGTGAGGCCATCCCTGCGGGTCCCACCTGGTTCTCCAGGAACGGCTGCAAGGAAACCCTCCACGGTTGCAACGGAGGGAGCGGGTTGCTCTTCCTCCTCCTCCTCCTCTTCTTCCTCCTCTTCCGAAGATGCATCAGGCATCCCGCGGTCAGTGCCCGGGTGTCGCGGCACAGCCTCCTCACCCTCTGTGGCCGGCGTGCTGCTGCTGCCGGGCACCTCCGTGTGCCACGGCGTGACCGCCGTCGCCTCCGCCACGGGGACAGTGCTCCCGTCGCCCGGGGACGTGGGCGAGGGGAGCCACAGGGCCCCCGACTGCTCCTCTCCCTCCTCCTGCGGCTGCGAGGGCGCGGGGGGCAGCGGGGACGCCCTGGGACTTTCGACCACGTCTCCCGAGAGCTCGGCATCTTCGGCGGCGGGGACAGGGGTGCTTGCCCTGCCGGACTCGTGGCCGTGGCGGGCGGTCCCACCAGGCTCTCGGCTATCTGTCGAGGCGGCAGAAGCGGCACTGGTCGGCGATGTCGCCCGGTGCCCAGGTGCCCCAGGGCTGGCAGCGTGGGCTGGCCGCCCCACGGCGTTCCACGGGCGGTCAGGACGGCGCGTGGAGGCAGCGGGGCTGGGCGGCCAGGGAAACCCCTCAGGAGGCTCCATGTCACCTGCTGCAGCCTCTGCTGGGGACGGGGCACCGGTGGGTCCCTCTGCGCCCACCCGTGGGGCCATGGAGAGCGTCTGCGTGCTGGTGGCTCCATCCGGCTCCGTGGGCTGGCTGGGGTCTCGCCCTCCACCCGGGCTCTCCGCCGATGTGCTGCCAGGGACCCTGCCCGGCGCTGCTCCCTGTTCCTCCTCTGCAAAGGGCAAGGCAGAAAGGCAGTGAGCCACCGGTGCCGGGGAGCCAGCCAGACCGCGGGGCCACGGGCACCGGCATCGCCCACCAGTGCTGCTGATCCTGGGCAGAACTGGGGGAGCGACACCGGCACAAAGATGCTCAGGGAGACGGAAACGGCCCCGAGCCCATGTGACGTTGTCCCCTCTGAACCAGCACGGCAGACCGAGCTCCGGCTCGGCCACTGCCAAGCCCAGCCCCGACACAGGCTTCCCTGCGGCAGGGGCCATGCTCAGCCCCTCACCGCTGCGCCTGGCCTCCTCTCCCTTCGGCTGCCAGCACCCTTCTCTGGCTCTTTGCGTTGCTAAACCATGGTCCGGCACTGACCCTGCACGCTACACCCAGTCGAGGGAGGGACAGACAGACGTCCCCCTGCCAGTGGCTTGTGCACAGCCCTACACCAACACACCGGTGCCCCGGCCATGGGTGCTCCCTCCATGGGAGGGATGGGAACGGCTGGGGCGACCCGGGCACCCACGGGTGCCTCCAACCTCTCCTTGCAATCCCGGCGCCTCCGTCCCTGCGGCTCCTCTCTGCACCCCATCCCTGGCACCGCCGCAGCGGCTGCCTGACCTACCCATGCGGGACGGCTTGCGCCCGGCCGCTGTGCACTGCCCAACTGTCCCTGTCACCCCATCCTCCTCCGCGGGGGACGGGCTCCCCGGCTTTGCACCGCAGCTAAGCAGGACGCCTGCCTCGGGGACGGCCGGGGCCGTGGGGAAAGGGGAGCCAGAGGTTGGGTGACCTGAGGACACGGAGGTATCTAGCGGGGGGTGCCGGGCCCCTGGCCCCGGTGCGTCTTCGGGGGACGGGCTCGGCTTTTCCAGCTCATCGTCCTTAAAGAAAGGGACGGCGTATATAGCCCCTCGCGACTCAATCTCCACTTGCGCTTTGGGCAGCTGCAGCTCCTCCAGCTTTTCTGCCACTGTAACAATCTCCTGGAGGCCCTCGGGCTCTCTGGCTCGGTATTTTCCTGCGGCCTCAGGGAAAGAGTTTGTCCCTTCTGTGGGCAGAAAGAAAGTGGGATATTACTGCCCCGTCCTGGCCCCGCGGCAGGCAGAGATGCCCTCGCCCCGGCGCGGGGCTGGAGCCCTGGGGACAGCCTGGCACCCCGGCGGGGACCCAGCTCTCCTCGACCTCCCCTTTCCCCTCTACACGGGGTCAGCGCGGGGCAGAATCAGGCCCTCCGCAGGCGCTGCCGGAGCCGGCAGAGCCGACAGCCCCGGTGGGAGCTGTGAGGCTTGGCAGCATACCGTGGGGCCAGATCCTGAGCCCTATTTCCCTAGGGTGATGCTGATTTACACCACCTGCGCTGGCCCCGGAGCCATGTTCCAGCCCGGATCCCCCCGCAGCCGCCTGGCCAAGGCTTGTGGCTTCGGCAGGCATCCAGGCAGCGTTTTCTGCTCATCCCTGCCCTTCCCAACAGCAGCTCTTCCCGCTTCTCCTCCTCCCCCTCCAGTGAACCCTAAACCTCGATGCACGCCGGCACCCCCACCCCGGGGGAGTCCTCCTCACCCCCATCCCCACCCCGGGGAGCACAGATGTGCGTGGGGAGTTAGTGGGTTACAGGGGTCGCGGATTCATGGGACGTGTCCATCCTGCCTAAACCCATGGGGTTCCCTGCCGAGAGATGGGGAAACCGAGGCACGGAGATGCGCGGCGTCCAGGTGATCCGAGGGAGAGCGGCCGTCCCCCTCCGCGGGCGCCCGTGGCCCCGAGGGCATGCGCAGCGATGTGGGACCGGGAAGGAGGAGAGGAAGAGCGGCTCTTCCTCCCTCCGTGCCCGTTATCCCTGCCAGCCTCCATCCTTGCTTGTCCCCTCCCGGCTTATCGCCCGCGTCCACCAGCACGTGGGCCATCCCAGCTTCAGCGCCGCTGCCCGCGGGCCTCGTTTCTTATTGACTGTCGCGATATATTGCCCAAAACCAGCCTTGCCGGCTGTGCCCAGCAGCCCGCAGGGACCCGGCAATGACCCCCCCGGCCACACCGCTGGGGGATGAACCACCCCGCAGCATCCCCACGCATCTCACGCAGACCGACGGTACCACGCAGGACCTCCCTGTTCTGTCACGATACAGTGGCGTGCAGTACTGAGGACACACAGAGCATCCCTACTCTGTCGCGATACATCAGCATGCACTGTTAAGACCATGCAGAGCATCCCTCCTCTATCACGGTGTATTGGCATGCAGTATCAGGACCATGCAGGTTATCCCTCCCCTATCACGATACATATAGAGACCATGCAAGGCATCCCTATCCTACCACGGTAGGTTGATGTGCACGACTGAGACGGTTCCAAAAAACACCCCTGCTCTATCGCGATATCGCGGCACGCAGCACAGAGAGCACGCACGATGCCATCCCGACCCTGCCGGGCATCCCAGCTCTGCGGCACCCAGTGCTCGGACGCGGGTGGGCTGGACCCGGCACCCTGCACCCACCGGGCACCTGCGCCCTTGCCCGGAGGCTCCCCAAAACCTCACGCTGGTCCCCGCCCGGGAGCATCCGCAGGCCGAGGGGGTGCCCATCTTTACCTCGAAAGCAGTACGCATCGTATCTGCTCTGGGCATCGGGGAATCCCGTCTGGTTGCGGAAGAGGAAGATGGTTTTGACACCGGGCAGAGCCCCGCCGCAGCGTTCCCGGGGGGTGACGATGGGGTAGCGGACGCTGCCGTCGGCCAGCCAGCCGGGGCTGCAGGAGTCCAGCCCTGCGCTCCAGGCCGCGTAGAGCTGCCCTGTGCTCGCCAGCTCCGCGCCCAGCGCCCGGCAGCGTGCCGCCGCCTCGTCCAGTGTGAATTTGTCTGGGGCCGTCTCCAAAAAGATCTCCCCTGCGAAGAGAGGAAGGAGACGGGCGTCAGAGCCGGGGAGGGGGGCACGGGCTCCGGGAGCCCCCTCGCCTCCTCCGCTCTCTGCACGATCCCAGGAGCTGGCTCGGAGATGGGGACCTCCGGCGTGGTCCTCCCGACGAGGAGAACCAGGGGCTGGAGGGTCCTGCCTGCCTCCCTGCGTGTCCCGTCTCCCTGCACACGCGCGCAGCAACCGCGGCACGGGCACGGCTGGAGCTCTTGTGCCCCGTGGGATACCTGCCCTCACAAACGGAGCTGAGACTTCAAAACATCCATGAAAGGGACTGCAGAGGAGCGAGTCCACGCCCTGCGCAGCGCAATCCACCTACGGGACATTTCTAAGGGGACCTGCGAGCCCAGCAGATGCTGCGGTGGGGCTTCACGCTGAGAAGGGCTGGAGACCGCTGCCCTAAGGCACGCCGTGTGCCAGCCGCCGCGACCGCACCGGTCTCCCCGTCCCAGCGCATCACGCCCCGCACACCAGCGACCTGCGCCGCATCCCTGCCACCCGCCTGGCATCATCACCCCGGCCAGCCCCACAGCGGCCGCAGCCGTCGGCGGGGAGCACCGTCGTCGGGGCTCGAAGGAGGGACCGGCCACCCCCCCCGCACACCCGGCTGGGCGGGATGTGCCCGAGCTGCAGGACACGCAACACCCCAGCTCATGCAAAGCACAGCATGAGCTTGCCCAAACCCCAAAACACCACGCAGCGCTGTGCATGCCGCCAACCCCGGGGCGGATCAACCCGGGCATCCTCCAGCCCCGAGGCCAGGGATGGGCACGGGGGGACAGAGCCCCGCGCCCCGCAAAACCAAGCCAGAAACACTTCGGGGAGCAGCACAAAATCCCCGTGCCTGCGTGAATCGAAGCGCACCAAAGCTTTGCAGAGCTCAGAGGTTTCGGAGCCAGCGCCTGCGGTTCGGGGCGGCTTTTTCACTTGGGTTTACAACGGGTTACGGGGGTGAGTTAGCACGGCCGCAAAAGCAGGGGTGGGCAGGACGGGGCTGGCGGCACCGCAGGCACCTGGGAGGTCCTCGGCGTAGCAGTACACGTCATACATGTCCTCCGGATCCACCACCCCGTAGTTCCTCACCCCGGGGAAGCCGTTCATGTCTCCGTAACAGGCCTCGCGGGGCGTGTGGATGGGGTACCTGGGGCAGGAAAGCACAGGGGAGGGCTGGCAACTCGCGGCGGGGTGAAGGGGAAGGCGACGGGTGCGATGCCCGGGCGGCGGCGGCGGTACCCACCTGACGGTCTGGTCGGCGATCCAGCCGGCGTCGCACTGCTCGTAGCCGCCGAGGTAGGCAGCGTACAGCTGCTCGGGGGTGGCGATGCGGGCACCGATCCTGTCGCAAGCTTCCCGTGCCTCGGCAAAGGTGTAGGCGTAGCGCATGGAGCCCTCCCGGTAGTGAAACACCACCCCTGTGGGGCGGGGGGACACGGGCGTGGGCAAGGGGCTTCATGGCAGCCCCCACCTGCAGGGGTGCATCTGCACCCAGGTGTGCCTTTGCAGCAGCCCCCCACCCTCATGGGTGTATCTGCCCCCAGGTGCACCCTTGCAGAAACCACCCATCTACATGGGTGCATCTGCACCCAGGTGCACCCTTGCAGCAGCCCCCCACCCACACGGGTGCATCTGCACCCAGGTGTGCCCTTGCAGCAGCCCCCCACCCACACGGGTGCATCTGCACCCAGGTGTGCCCTTGCAGCAGCCCCCCACCCACATGGGTGCATCTGCACCTGGGTGCAGGAGGGGTTTGCTGAGCCAGGACAGGGCACCTGGGCAGGGAGAACCTCTGCTCCCCCCACCCCGAATCCCACCGCTCCCCGCCTTGAGGCACCTTTGACTTTGACATCGAGGATGTCGTGGCCGTCCTCGATGCCGTGCTGCACGTCGCAGCGGTAGATCCCCGAGTCGTTGGGCCGCAGCTCGGTGAGCAGCAGGGAGGCGTTGGTGTAGCGCTGGTGGAAGATGGGCAGGGAGGCGCGGAGGCGATAGTCCTCGTTCACCTTCACCCTGTCCCCCCGGGCTACCAAGATCTCCGCCTCCCTGCCCTCAGAGATGAAGGTCCACTTGACCCGGGGGGTTCCCAGGACCGCCCGGCGCCCGGCCGTGCTGGCGGTGGGCTGGGGGCCGAGGTAGGTGATGAGGCAGGGGATGGTGATGTCGCCCGCCAGCACAGCGTCAAGGGCTGGGTGGCGCGGGATGGAGACCTGCAGAGCCTTGAGGTCCTCTGGGTGGGAGAAGAGAGGAGCCATGAGTGGGACCGGCATGGGGTGCCCCCCCCAGACCCCCAGCGCAGGGCAGGGAGCAGCGCGGATGCGTCCAGTGATGCTGAGTTACCTGTGCCATCTCCGGGGCCGAACACCTCCGGGACCACCGTGGGGGCAAACACCCAGAGCAGCAGCAGTGGGAGGGCTGAGGCCATCCTCTGCCCTGCAAGGAGGGAGGAAAAACCACCAGCTGTGCTTAAAATTCAAGGAAGCATCAAAAATATCCCTTCCCTGCACGAGGGGGAGAGGTCATGGTGAGACCCCAGCCCATGTGTGGGGGGACGGGGTGATGCACGTGGCGTTGGAGCACAGAGGGAGAGGACGGCGCTGGCACGGCCACAGGGTATCCTGGACCCTTGGATGGTGGAGAGGAGAGGGAAGAGAAGGAAATGCGCCCTGGTTAACAGGAGGAAGGAGGGAGCACGAGCAACTGGGACCATTGGCTGGGTGCCACTGGGTCCCATCCAGCCCCACCAGCCTTCCCAGGGAGCCGGGTCCCCTGGGGACAGCAGAACCCAGCCTGGCTCCGACGGCACGGAAAGTCTGAGCCCAAACCCTGGCCGCGGCGGGCAGGGAGGCGATGCCAGAGCTGGGGCTGTGTGTTCGCAGGCGCTGCAGCGAAAAACCTCAGAAGGGCTTTTTAATAACTGGTGTTCAGCAGGAAAGAGGCAGCGAGCCCCGGCTGGGGAGGCGAGCGTGCAAGCAGGGCACGCACGCATGCTCTTGGGCGTCCGCACGCGTGCTGCGGCGTGCACACGTGCGTGTGTGCACGTGTGCGCCGCGGGAGGGGTGGGTTGTGCGGAGGGGGTTGAGGTCAGCGAGCTGCTGGGCCGAGGGCGCACAAAGCGCGGGGCGGAGGGGGAGGGAAGGAGCAGGAGGGCTTCTCTTTGCCATTCAGCTCACGCCAGAGGTTCCCCACGCGCTGGGAAAACCAGGGACGACCAAAGCAGCCATTATGTCCCAGGCCTGGCACAAAGGGCTCTCCCCGGCGGGCTGGGGACCGGTGCTGGAAGGAGATCCCAGCGGCTAGCACTGCCATCGCCGGCCCCCGGCCCTCCCCGGGGACCCCTGGGGGTGCCAGGCATGTCACGGAGGGGCTCCAGCTGCCCATGGCCTCCAGAGGGGCATCCATCCAGATGCAGCCATCCAGAGAAGATGCTGATGCCGGGGATGGAGCACAGCCCTGATCCCCCCTCACCCCTCTGCAGAGGCTCCTCAGGGGGCTGGGGGTCTCCTCAGCTGCCCGTACCGGGGATGCACCACGAGGTTCCCCGAGGATGCACCGTGCAGTTCCCCGAGGATGCACCGCGCCGTTCCCCAGGGCAGGAGCACAGCGACCCTGAGACTCAGAGCAGCTTTGTAATTTATGACCTCTTTGTGCTGCATTGATTTCGGCAGCCACAGAAGCGGATTTGGCACCTCCGCGGATCTCTCTGGGCCTCCTGACAGGAGGCTGTCCTCATTGCCTGCATCCCTCTGCAAACAGTGCTCCCTGCATTTACCCATGGGACCGATGCGCCACGGAGAGGGCGTGAATACAGCACCACATACCACACATGCACAGCCCCCAGCACCATGGATGTACAGCCTCTAGCACCGTTTACCATGGGCATACAGCCCTCAGCACCACGCGCCATGGATGTACAGCTCCTGGCACCATATACATGGGCATACAGCCCTCAGCACCACGCGCCATGGATGTACAGCTCCTGGCACCATATACATGGGCATACAGCCCTCAGCACCACGCGCCATGGATGTACAGCTCCTGGCACCATATACATGGGCATACAGCCCTCAGCACCACGCGCCATGGATGTACAGCTCCTGGCACCATATACATGGGCATACAGCCCTCAGCACCACGCGCCATGGATGTACAGCCCCTGGCACCATGGATGTACAGCCCCTGGCACCACATACCAAGGATGTACAGCCCATAGCACCACACACCATGGACATCCAGCCCCTGGCACCACATACCAAGGATGTACAGCCCCTGGCACCATATACATGGGCATACAGCCCTTGGCACCACGCACCATGCATGCACAGCTCCCAGCACCACACAACATGGATGTACAGCCCCTGGCACCATGGATGTACAGACCCTGGCACCACACACCATGGATGTACAGCCCCTGGCACCACACACCAAGGATGTACAGTCCCTGGCACTAAGCACCAAGGATGTACAGCCCCTGGCACCACATACCACGGATGTACAGCCCCTTGCACCACGCACCAAGGATATACAGCCTCTGGCACCATGCACCATGGACGTACAGCCCTTGGCACCATGCACCATGGATGTACAGCCCATAGCACCACACACCATGGACGTACAGCCCCTGGCACTAAGCACCATGGATGTACAGCCCCTGGCACTAAGCACCGTGGATGTACAGTCCCTGGCACCATGCACCATGCACCGTGGATGTACAGCCCCTGGCTCCACGCACCAAGGATGTACAGCCCATAGCACCACACACCATGGATGTACAGCCCCTGGCACTAAGCACCTTGGGCATTGACCATCACGTGCAGACCACAAACCACCCCCTTCCCAGCAGGAGCTCAGCACAGGCAGCCAAATCCTGATCACCCAGGACCTGGCCAGCTGTGCCAGAGCCAAGCCGGGGTCTTTCTCTGCTCCGGCCGCATCATTTGAATTCAGCCCCACAGCTCTGGAGCGAGAGACAAAACCCTCCTGCTCAGCAGCCATGGCTGGGCTCCAGTGCGGGGGCTGGCTGCCGTCCCCCCGGGCGGCCAAGCGAGGAAGGCTTTTGTCACGGGCGCCTTTTCTTCCCGTTCCCAAGGCACCGCAGTGGCGTGAGCACCGGCCGGCAGCAGCCGTGAAGCCCCCGGGGAGGAAATTCAAGTGATAAAACTCTGCAGGAATGGGGCAAGCTGGGCTGAGCAGGTGTCTGCTCCCCTCCCGTGCCCATCCCTGGCTGGGACCAGGGTGCCAGCACCGGGAATGGGACGCGGAGAGAGGTTTAAACCTAGTTTCATCTTGCCCATGGGCGATGCCCTGAGGTCGTGGAGTCCCATGATGGCAAGAGATTCTCAGACGTCATGTTTGGGGTTTGGAGTTGGATTTTTGGGTTGGTTGGGGTTTTTTTCCTATTTGCTACAAATGGAAAATTTTTCAGCCCACACGTCGGGAGGGCAAAGCTGGGAACAGGACTAGGAAAAGGCGGCCAAAAAGCTCAGAGAAGGGGGGGATGGCGGCGGCTCACAGGGCTCAATCATCTCTGAGACCTCGGAGCTCAGGAGCTGCCAGGGAGGGACCGAGACGCAGGCACGCACGCAAGTGGCGGGGCCGGCTAACCTCCATTTCCGTGGGAAACCAGGTGGAAAATGAAGCTGAAGTCTATTTTGGGACGGGAACAATCTTTCTTTCTCCCCCGAGCTCGGCCCCGCTTTCAGAGGCGGCTCCTTGAACGCGGGGCCAGCACGATTCGGGGCTGCAGCACCTGGCCCGGGGTGAAAGGCAGGGGATGCTGCGAGGGGACGGCCGAGAGACGGATCCCTTCCCATCTCTGGAGAGGGGCTTTCTCCTCCATGGCCCCCTTGTCCCCTCCACGTGACGGTTACTCATCCCGGCTCACAAGGTGCCCTGCCAGCCCGCAGCGAGCCGGGGGGAGGGCAGGCAGCGGAGCGGTGGCTTTCCAGGGATGCTCAGCTGCAGAATGAGTCAGCAGCCACGGGCAGAGTCTGGCCCCGCTCCAGGTGCAAGCGGGCAGCCCCGTCCCCACCGGCAAAGGGCTTCGGACACCCCGCTGCCGCCCCGGCCAGCCGGACGCACCGACGTCCCCACGCACGCACCCATCCCAGCACGCACGTGGCTGCCTCCCTATCAGTTTCCCCCTCGCTCCTTGCTGCAAAACTGGCCCCGCATCCAGCATCCGTCCCCGCCCCTGGGTGTGCGTGGGGTGCAGCCATGCTCGGAGGGGTCCCCAACGCGGGGCAGTGAGGGGGGGGACACGCCGGCTCCCCTGGGAGAGGGCTGGGGCGCGAGGGCCGTGCTCTGTGCAGGGGATGCAGCCGAAAGCGCCCGGCAGCCTCTTGGCAGCAGCCGCTGGCAGAGCTTAAAAGGCCGGAAGCAGGTGGGGAGAACGGGGGGTCCCTCTGGCTGCCAGAACCACTTGGCCCCCCCCCATCCCAGCAGAGAGAAAGGGGCTCCTTGTTGCAGGGCTGGGATGTGGGGATGTGCCCCCTGTAGCAGGGGGGCTAAGGGGGGGGGACCCAGGGAGGGTCCCTGCGGGGATACAGTCCCTCACGGAGGGGTGCAGATGGGAGCAGACCCCACAGGGACCCCCACACGTGGAGGTTTGCACACCCGTCCCCGCCTTTCCCAGCTCTGGGGCTCTGATGGGGAAACTGAGGCACAAGCTGGGGCAGGAGAAAAGGGGTGGAGGATGGGGGGGGCGTCCCAGATTTCGGCACTGCCGCTCAGTGGTACCCGCTAAGCCAGGGCTCCCCGGCCCCTCTCCACGCTCACCAGTGGACTCGCAGCTCCTCGCTCCCAGCTCAAGATCACGGCGCCCCGAGGAAGGACCTGGGCTCCCAGTTTCCCCAACTCATCCCTTGAAAAGCAGCCCTAAAGCATCCCCACCACCCTCACACTGCCGTGCCCCCACCCAGCAGCTGGAAAAGGCTCCGGGCTGGGGCAGAGGGAGTTTTTCCCACCCCTCCGGCAGCCGAAAGGAAGAGCAACAGGTTCTGGGTTGGATTGAGACGGGAGAAGTCAGCGTGATGGGATAGAGGAGGCGGCTTCGGCCAAAAGCGGTCCCCGGAGGGGATGCTCAAGGGCAGCCCCTTCATCCCGGGGGCAAAATGCTCTGGCTGCAGGAGGGGAGGGGGTTTGCAGCAAACTACCCCAGCCCAGAGAACCCCACGGGGCACCTGGGGTTCACACTGGGGCTGCTCGGTGGGGAAAAGCCATCAAAATCCTGCAAAATGCTTCTATTTTCCCCCAGCCCCTCCTGTCCCTGCCGCTGGGACGCTGGGCAGAGCTGGGGGACGAAGCCGAGAGAGCCGGGGGAGGACGGGGAGATCGGCGGTGCCCCGCAGCCACCCCAAACCACAGGCACCTTTGGGTGCAGCTTTGCCCCTGAAAACCTCCCCATGGAAAGCAGCGACACAGCCGGGCAGGAGAGGGGGGAGCCGAACCCCTGGGTCTCTGTGCAAGCCCCTGCCCAGCGCCGTGCCTCAGTTTCCCTTCCCACTGCTACCCTGGCTGCAGCCTCCCTGGGGCAAGGACCCGTCCGGAGGCTCTGCAGGGCAGCCGGGGTGGGCTCCCCTATGACGGGACACCCCAGACCCATGCTGGACCCCCGGCCCCTCCAACAGCTCTCCCGAAAGGAGGGTCCCATAGGAGCTGCTGAAACAACCCCCCAAAACCCCCCTTATCCCCAACGCCTTCGGACCTGAAAGCTGGCCGGGCAGCGGGAAGGGCTGGGCTCCAGGCTGGGGCGGCTGGGCAGCCCCGAAGTCCTTTTCCCACCCAACTTAGCAAGAACCCCCCCTTCAGCCCCGACTCTGCCTCCAGCGCTGCAGACCCAGCGCCGGTACAAGCTGATCCATTAAAAAAACCAAACTTGCAGAGCGATGCTGTCCTCCCGGGGCGGGGGGGGGGGGGGGGGGGTCAGTGACAAGGACAAACCTCCCTCAAGCAGGACCATGGGGACCACCAGCTTCAAGCATCCTCTGCTGCAGGGCAAGAGGGTGCCCTGTACCCGCCCCCCCCCCAACCCCAGTGCCTGCATCCCGCAAGGAAAAGCCTGGGGAAAGCTCTCAGCATCCCCACGCCGGATCAGCTCTCCTCTTACTTTCCACCGGCGCGGAGGTGAAATGAGATATTGAAATTAATAGCGCAGTACGGCAGCAGGCAGCTGCCTGGCCGGACCACGCGTCGCCCCGCGGTTGACCGTCGGCCGAGCCCAACGCCGTCCCCGCATCCCACCTTGCTCGGTGCGCGGCGGCAGCCCCGCGGTGGCCCTTCTTCGCGGTGGGGGGAACGGCAGCGCCGGGGGGGGCTCCCTTTCCCCAGGACCCCTCCGCGGGGCTGAGCTGCAGCCTCTCCGGGGCAGCGCAGGCAGTGGTCGGCGGCAGGTTGGCAGGACGGCTGGGAACGAGCTCCACCAGGCATAAGGGCAGGCACCGAGAAAAGAGGAGTCCTCTGTGTGTGTCCGTGTCCTCGTCTCTTTTTTTTTTTTTTTCCTTCCCCTTTCCCTCCTCCTTTTATATTTATTCCTTCCCCTAATTAAGAAAAAAAAATTATTACCGTGTTGGCAAGCGCTTCGTCCCTCCCCTTCCCTCCCTCCTGGCAGCTGGCAAACCCAGCACGAGATGCCGAGAGCGTGGGGAGAGGAGGATGTTCAACGCTGGCACGTTATTTAACCCAATGCAGCAGAAGTAGAGTTGCAGCCGGCGCTGGCTCCTCCGGACCCAGCCGGAGGAGGGGGACCCCCCGCCACGGCCCCCCGCCACGATACGGTGATACCCTTTGGATGGTTATTTCTAATATTTGGCAGCTTCAGCTGGATGGGGAGGGGGCCACGGGCGGGGGTCCCGGTAGCCAGCGGAGGCTTTGTCATGCAAAACTCCTTTTGCAGCGAAGCCGGTGGATCCCCACGTGGGTGGAGGGACCCAGGGGCTTCGCCAGCCTCAAAAGGGTGGTGGGAGCAGCCAGACCCGACCTCCCGGCACGGCACTGGCAGCCGAGCTCAGTCCCACGGAGAGCACGTGCCGTACCTCAGTTTACCCACCTGCATCCGTGTCACGGGGACCCAGGATAAGTAACGCATCTTTAGGTTTGCAGATTGCTCCTGGAGAAACGTGGAGGACCTGGGTGCACTGGGCACCCACCGGGGTCCGGGGTGCAGCTGGGGACCCTCATTTGCAGACCCAAGCCCCTTGGGAGAAGGACAGCACCCACAAACCGGCATCAGGGCTTTTTTTAACCAGATCTTGCTCAAACTTTCTCTGGCGTGGAGCATCCTCTGCCCGGGGGGGGCTGGTGTGGAGCCTGCCAGATAATTGCTCGGGTGAGTTTGCAGAAAGCCGCAGCTCCCGAGCAGAATTAATCATTCGTCGCCCTGGGAAATAATTACGGGCGGCAGAGATGGTCTCGTTAGCGGTGCAGCCCGGCGGGTGATGCACGCCGCAACGCTTTGCCCTCGAGGCAGCCGCATCGCGGTGCGGGGCCGGGATGGACGCCGGGACGGACGCCGGGACGGACGCCTGGACGGGCAGGGGTGAAACCCACGGGCTGCCCCAGGCTCTGCCCCCCCCCATACCCGACCCATGAGGTCACATCCTGCACCCGGCACTTCTGCGGCAAAAGGCTCGGGGCTGGGGGAAGCGCAGAGTGCCTGCTCAGCAAGGAGCGTCCCCCATCCTAATTGGGAACAAATGTTCCCAGCCTGGCTGGGGTTTCCTTGCCGGCTCAGAGTGAATATTCCAGAGCTGCCGCTCGGCCTGCCCCTTCCCAGGGCAACTCCTGGTCCCTCCTGGCCGGCAGCGTCGTTGGGGCAAAGCCCTTGGGACATCCAGCTCCTGGAAGGGGCAGGGGAGGAAGGAGAGGAGCAAGGCAGCAGCAGGGCACAAGCCTTATTAGACATCAGAGAATCCCAATCCCCGCCTGCAGCCCTAGAGGTGTTGAGGGCCTCCCAGCCCTTCCCACTGCCCCAGGCCCAGCGCCAGCAGCTAAGGGCGCGGGAAGGGGTCCAGCCCCATGGGGACCCCGTCCAACAAGCACAGTCCCCGGCCGCAGGCGGTCCCCAGCTGCGTGGAGGCTGAAAGGGCCCTGATGCCCAGCTGTGCTTCCTCCTCCTCCTCCTTCCCCCTCCAGCCCTGCTCGAAGCCACGTAGCAGCGTCTGCTGTGCGCCCCGTGCCAAGCTCGAGGCCGGCCCCCCCTCCCCGGCCCCCACTCCGGTGGCACCCTGAAACCTGCTGCCCCCATAAACCTCTGCTGCCACTGAACGGCCACCCCTAAGCACCCCATGGGGATGGAGGGGCACAGATAGCCCCATCCCAGGGGGACCTGACCCCGAGCATCCCCTGGGAACATGGATGTCCCCACGCCGGGTGGATCCTGACCCCGAGCATCCCCCAGCGACATGGATGTCCCCATGCCGGGAGGATCCTGACCCCGAGCATCCCCTGGGAACATGGATGTCCCCACACCGGGTGGATCCTGACCCCGAGCATCCCCCGGGGACATGGATGTCCCCACGCTGGGTGGATCCTGACCCCGAGCATCCCC
>VZTV01064707.1:0-15261 GCA_013400875.1 Anhinga rufa
AGCTGAAACCAGGACACTTCCCCTTTTAAAATGAAGGTTTTATATAGTAGCAGAAATAACGTATTTAAACCTATGTTTAAACATGTCTTAATTTACATTAGATATTTACTAATTTACCTACATGTCAAGAGAGACATATTTCAGATTGCTCAAATCACCCTCGTATGGTATGTCCTGACAATTCTACAGACTTAATATTGGTGCAGGGCTGTTGTTTTTTGTTTTTTTTTTTAAATATTCTTCTTTCCCTTTACAATTAAACAATCATTTGTTTACTAGCGAAACTTCAATAGAAAATAAACCATTGACATCCAAGGTAAGAGTTCTGCAACAATTCAAATCTGAGAAGGAACATAAACAATACACTGTATTTGTGTCAAATGGTGCCAAAGTCCTGCAGCTTATTATGCATGAGAGATTGAAGAATGACATAATTTGTTACTGGCATTACTTTGCCATTTTACTTTCTCTTCTTCATTTTACAGACAGGAAAGATTCTATCTGGTATACTTAGAAGCCCTTCAACATCCCTCTGCAGTGTGACATTAGGAAAAAGAAAGCTTCAGTCTTCAGAGAAGCACAGATCTAAGTGTGATGGTGCACTACTGCTTGGAAAGGTACAGTCACCCAGGGCGTGTGACTGACAGCAACTGTGGACTGGAGAAACTGCACAGCTACAGACTAGAGCTATATGTGGCCTGACTCAGTGTTGGCATTTTAGTTTCTTAGCAGTCACAGGAGCTGTTCTAGCATACATAATCACAGAAATTAAAAAAAAAAAAATAATAATGCAACTGTATACATTCCTAAGCTACCTGTACTGACAAATACCACAAACTGATCATCAGTGCCATCAAACCATTGTTATGTGAAGTTATTCAATTCCTTTTAGATTCAATTTTTTAAAGCTTTTAACCAAAGGAGAAGGAGACTCATTGTGCCATTTTTCTTGTTTCTGATTATCAGTACTACATCCATTCTCTCTGCTGTGATCGATTTTGTATCCACATCTGACAGTTTGAACATATTCAATATGAAAAGAACACAAGTCTGGGAGACCGTAGGTCTGACCCCATGTTATATTGCAGTATTATAATAGTAGTTAAGTGTCAGTGAGGAGGCTGTAGCCAGGCAGGTACTTTTGGGTTTAGTAATAGAAAGGAATCCAGAGTACCTCTCAGGGGGAACACTGCCGCAATGCTTTTCTGCTAGCTTCAGACCAAAGGAGCTTCTATCATTGTTTGCTTATATGTAGGGGATGTGTACAGAATATGCACACTGCAGCATAAGAAGTTGCCAGGGAAAAGATGATTACACAGGAGGAGGTGAGAGAAGAATATTACATACCTTGGACGTGGAGATGGGAAGGACAGAATGAATTTGTTTCCCCAGAACACAAAATGCATCTTAAGGGGAGATGACAGCTGCAGTAACACCTAAATCTCATTGCATTAGATACCATATGCACACCAAGCAAGGAAGTGGATAAAATTCTATCTTCATTTCCAAAGCACTGCTCAGATATCATAGAATCATAGAATGTCTTGAGTTGGAAGGGGTCCATAAGGATCATTTATTCTGGCTCCCTGCTCCTTTATGTAGGCAAACTCTTCTTAGGAACAGGCTCTTGCATTCTGAGTGTTTTTAAGAAGTTGATTCTCATCTTTAACTCCAATTTTAGTTGTGTAGAAGTTTTGAAGCTACACATATTAAAGACTGAGACGTTCAGGTATTCTAGAAACTGGACCAACTGGTACAATATATAGCTATCAGATGCCAGTAGAATTTTCCTCTTTATTTTCAGTTCATACAAGTTTATCATGATACATGGCTCCATTTCCTGTGACTTTTACAATGCATCCTTAAGTAATATTTCCGCTATTTGCACAAATTCCAGTAACTGCTATTAATGCTACTCTTGTACCCAAAACAAATAATTCTCACATCCAACAGATTGAGAAATATTTTCTTAACATTCACTAAATTTCACTGCAACATGTACGTGCACTTCAACAATACAGACAATAAATTAATTGCAAAATTTCCTTTCCTCAGAAGTGACTGGGGTTAATTGTAGCTTCTCCTTTTCCAAGAACATTACAATCTAGTATGACTATTCAAAAGCTGCACCCAATTCCATTCCTCACAGGAGAGGAATTTTGCACAGGTCCCTCAATTGCTGATGAAAACAATGTTATCTCTGTTCCTATAAAAGATCCGTTATTTCCTGTTATTCTCCTTTCTCAAAAGTACTTCCAGAACTTCATGATGATTTCTAGACACAAAAAGCACATGCAGTATCTGACTGGCTTGTAAAAGCCAGAGCCAGACACATGCTTCCTGCTGAGAAAACTCAGTACAACAACACACTGAGCCTGAGAAAAAATAAACAACAAACCAGTAGTCTAACTAGATTGCCTAGGATTTTTTATGTGGCTACCTAGTGAGTAGAACATCTCTACAGCCATGTCTTCACACCTGGGGGACCCACAATGGTATTTCCTCTGTCTTCCACTAAAAGGATTAGCTATAGTCCCATAGCAAAAGGATATACATAAATTGTGAAGAGACAAGTCTGCCTTTGAGAAAAGCTAAAGTACTTCATTCTCCCAGACAGGAAGCACTCATTGAAGACCATGTGAAGGACATGGTTTTAGGAAGGCGATATTTAGTCTGACTGCCTTCAGGAATGTATTACTGAATTACCTTTCCATAAACTATTAAAATCGGAACTTTGCTCAGTTTAATTGAGACATCGTGCTCTTGTCTCTCTCTAAACCAAGTATGGTATAGGATACCAACAGACACAGCAGAGTAACCAAGTTTCTGACTTGCTAAAGTTTTCACAGCAGTCCTGCTAAAAAAAGCTGTGCATCCCATAGCTTGGGCCAAGACCAAGTGCTCACCTCAAAATCAGGCAGAGTAGCCAATTAGAAACATGAGAGTTTACCCTTCTTCACATACTTTGATCCAATGCATGCAATTATGCCTCCCTCTGGTGGCTGGTTGAAGCAGCTATTGTGACCTACTGTTGACTTTGAAATAAAGAAGACCTATAGATAAAGGGGTAGGAAGGTGCACTTTTGATTTTGACAACTTCCTCTTTGAGGAACTTCATTGTTCTCCTCCAGGAATGATAATTACATACCACTATTTGTCTCAGAAAGGAAAAACTTTTAAAGTACATAAAATTCCCAGTTTGGTTCACATTATTGCTTCTTCAGAGGTTCAGGGGCCAAATGCTCTTAAGTCTTCTGAATGTTATGAATGACTTAACTCCAGTCAAGGAATAGGAAAAATACTATGCAACTTTACTGAAAAATTACAGGTAACAAGGCCTGAAATAACCACAGTTTAATATTCTCTGTGAAATACAGTTGGTCAGTTCCAACATTGAGAGACTTGACAAAATCTTATATGAATAAAGCTGAACAATAAATAAAACAATAGGTCTAGCTAAACTGACACTGGTGGTAGATATGTAGGTGGATAGTTGTTGATATTTTTAGGAAAAAATAGTTCACTGCAGCAACAGAGGAAACACCAAATTAACAGTTTTGAAAGAATTGTACAGTAACCATAACTGAGGAGAGAATATAGCAGGCATAGAGCACATTTGTAGATACACTTGTCCTGGTTTCAGCTGGGATAGAGTTAATTTTCTTCACAGTAGATAGTATGGGGCTATGTTTTGGATTTGTGCTGAAGCAATGGTGATAATGCGGAGATGTTTTGGTTGTTGCTAAGTAGCGCTTACACTAGTCAAGGACTTTTCCAGCTCCCCATGCTGTGCTGGGTACACAGGAACCTGGGAGGGGACACGGCCGGGACAGCTGACCCAAACTGACCAAAGGGATATTCCATACCATATGATGTCATGCTCGGTATATAAAGCTGGGGGAAGAAGAAGGAAGGGGGGACATTGGGAGTGATGGCGTTTGTNACCAGTGGTGAGTGAGCGTGCGGCTGCGTGGTGCTTAGTTGTTGATCCGGGCTAAACCACGACAGCTTGGGTGCTCATGTTGTATTTTGAATCTCATGTCTTACTGAAATTATTTGGTTTAAATAATATAATTACAATTGATCTCATAATTAGCAGAAGTTTATTAGATCAATCTAAGTATGTGTGCGTGCAATTTTTCTAAAAGTCTGTTCAGAAAGCAGAATTAGGATTGGGAAGAATACTGAATAATATCTAATAATACAAACAAAAGTAATTTTAGTATATTGTATACTAGGAAACCTTCTTTAATGAAGTGTCAAGGCCTCTGGCTATCAATAGAAGATACTGAACATAAATCAATTTAAGACATGAAACAAAAAGTAATATCCATTGTCAAGCATTAACACTGGATAACTGTGGAAGAAATCATGGTACAACCAAACAATAGAGACTTTTTCATATAGCAAAGACTTGGTTGGCAAGTGCAATTTAGCAGGTATGTGGCCAGAAAGCATCTTATTAATTTGTGTGGGAAATTTCTACAGTTACTTGGCTGGGACAAGGGAAATAGTAACACATTAAACCTTTGGAAACTGGTACTGTGAATAAGCTGAAAGGGTTTTTCTTTATGTCTACCTAAAATCCTAGAATGAGAAAAACGGTAGGATCTCGGTAAGACCGAGGAGTTGTATTTACAGAAAAGAGGCAAAAAAATCACGTTCACGTAACCTTTCTCATTCCTAATATCAAACTAAAATTACTTTTGTTNACAAAGCAAATGAGCAGCTCCTTTGAAATGACTGCAATCTGGTCCTGTGTTTTACCTGCATGTAATATGAGCATGTATAAAGCATATAGACTCTCACAGATTTTGCAGCCAAGGCAAAAGGGAATGTAAGGCACCATTACAATATCAGGTGCACATGTTCTTTAGAAATATAAAGCAGATAATCTCATGGAAAGCTTATCAAGCTGTGATATGAACAGGCATTTCCAACAGAACACAACTTGTTACAATATACTCAGTATACTTGAAAATTAAGAGATGTCAAACTAGGCACACAGTGCATTGCAAAAAACCTTGGTCCAGTTCCCTATATATGACCACAAAAGTGAGCCTTGAAGTACTTTTTCAGATTTCTGAGGAGAAAAAGAAACCTGATAGAATTCATCAGGACCAACTGCAAAATACCATATTCAAGAAGAAATCATGAGCTGCATAATTATAGGATAAAGAACATTATCCTAGGCTGCAGCTGTTCAGGGAAAAAAAGTTGTGAATGGTAGCAAGACATAAGATCATCTGAAGTCAGCATTGCCATAGTGTTCTAACCAAGACAGATGCTACACTAGGAAAATAAACAGGACTGTATCTTCCATAATCTCATCATAATACTGTGAATAGTTCTGAACGCTAAACTTTGAGTAAGACAAACCTATTTGAAAAGCATCAGTAGAATCATGTTCCCCAGAACTGCAACTAAAGAAGACTAAATGAAGTAGCCTTTCCCAGTGAAGACATTGCTGGACATGCAACAGACACATGATGATTGTATTCAAATTTGTCAAAGGCTGCTGAAGAGAAGAAGGGGAGGAAACAGATATTGAGTGAGTGCACTAAGAAAAGCAATACAGACCTGCATGTACTGATACCCAAGAACTTATTTTTATCAAAATAGCTCCAGTAATTGACAAACCATTCTTCAAACTGATTTTCACATCAGGTAAAAACAGAACAGTGGTGAATAGTCTTAAATAATGCAAATGGCTAGCCAGATGAATGGTGTAGCCCATTTGAATAGTGTATCCATAATCATGTTGAAAAAATTCCACCTGTAATACCTAGTACTCCCAAATTGATTTATCTGTGCAGCTGCTAGGATGCTTGCTCACCTACCTAAAATTTCAGTATGTCAGGGCATCAGTTCATCTTCTGCAAGATCTTAGAATGCTTGCAGAAAATTACAGAATTAAGATGCCAAATTAAAGTAGCGTCCCTTTCTCATTTTTGTTATTTTGATATCCCTCCCCAGGAAAATGATACTTTGCAAATCAGAATTAAGAGAATCAGTCCCCTGAAGCCAACAGATATATTTCCCTGGATTTATGACTTCTAGAATTAATCCCCCATAAAAGGAAAGGACATGGCAGAATACACCAGAAGCTGTAGAGAAAAGATCTCTCATCAACAATATTGATACTGTGAAAAATGATACAAAGAATTATAACAGCTTCAGGGAAAAATAACCAAAGTAGCTCAGAAAATAGAAAACTATAGGAAATATATGAAATGAGCCCTACAGGGTTTGAAAATCAAAAATATAAGCTCAATCCAAATAGAAGTCTGCCTAGCCATTTAAGGATAGACATGACAGTGTAGCTTTTCTGTTGTTTTTTTTTTGTTTGTTTGTTTTTTTTTGTTTGTTTGTTTGTTTTGTTTTGTTTTGTTTTTCTAATAGGGGAATCATATTTCTAAAGGTCAGAATGTACTCTGACTGTAGTCTTCATGCAGAAAAAAGATAACCACTCTCCTCACAGTCTCAAAACACAGCTTTTTTTTTCCAGCAGTTTACTATGTGTTTTATTTGGTTAACAGAAAAGATCTAAACTATAGTGAAGAGGAATAAATGTAAGGGTGTTGTAAAAGAAGAGACGTAGTGTAGCCTTGTAGCCCAACAGGGATGGCATTGCCACTGCTAGTAACAGGCNGCTTTATTATGCCCTTTTTAATTTCTGGCTTTTGCTTAGCTTTATCCATTATGTTATGGTTATTGTTCTATATACAGCTATAGTAAATACTGTTGGAGGGAGGAGGTCTTGCTCAGGGCCTTGACAGTAACATAATTAATCTGTGTAGAATGAAATATCTATAACCCTAGAACGAATTGCAAGGTAGAGAAGTACAAGCAAAGGTAGCCCAGTGGCTATAAACAAGTCATCAATGGTCCTTTACTGGTCATTAAAGGAATGCAAACATGGGAGCTGGCAAAAACAGTTTTAAGGGTAACCAAGACGTACCCAGTATCTATGTAAGACATTATATATAGTAAATTTGGACATAATGGGGAATTGTGAACAAAGGAAGGAAGACTAAGGTGTCATCAGATAAAAATGACCACAAGCAGACAAAAGAGTGAGGAGGAAGAACCCATCAACCTCACTTTTCTTTCTGATGAATGACTCTGGATGCTAATGGCTCCTGCTAACCCTATCACGAGAGTGCAGCCACTAACCTTAATGCCCACAGGAGCAGTGGAAGTGGGAGCAGAATGCCATAGAAAGGGGTAGATATTCAAAGTTTTGTGTGTACCGTTTTAATAGTGTACAATTTGGATGCTAAGTGTTATCATCATTGCAACTAGACTAACAGTAATTTGTTATCATCATTGCAACTAAACTAATAGTAATTCTTTGATTAGACCTTTAAAAAGCTAGACTAACACTAAATTCTTGACTTTGTTATGTAGGGTGTGTTCCTTTGGCCCACAGAATGCACAAACTGCAGCACAACAAACTGAATGAGCATTCAAGCAACCTAGTGTATAAATTGGGTACTAGAGTGGTAAAAGGAGTATTAAGCTTTTGCTGACACTATTTCTTAAAGATATCAGCAACTGGTAAGCAGGACTTGTATCTTTGCTTTTACCCAGTCTTCAGTCTCTGAACATAAAGTTTTCAGTGGGTTGCATTCCAGATCCTCCAGTCCTTCATCTCAGCTAGCTTAAAAAATAAGTATTATCTCACTTTCTTTTTTGTTCATTCTGAAGAATCTTGTAGAAGGCGTAATTCAATGGTTCTCAAATTAACATATTCTCTAGCTACACTTGTGGCCACAGAAAATTCTTGAGAGCTGCCAACTGACTGATAAATAACCTGTGGTTTTTCAGATCAGTGCCATGGTGAGTGTTAATGCATCTTTCAATCTTGTGGTTTCAAGCAAGCATTATTAAAAACTCCCTGAGTTTTCGATTTAAAATAATTAGACTACTTTCATACAGATTGAGACACTGTTCTACTATATATTGGTGTAGAGAGTTCAGCATACAATTGCATGATCATGTCTACACAGCTTGTTATAGAGAAAAAGAGGACTATACTAAAGTCTGCCACAAGGTTCATATTACCATGTATAGGGTTCTTTCTGAGAAATATATATCATCTGAGACTGTACAACATGTAACTATGTTGCTTAGAGTAGAGTAGATATCTACTGGTAGACTGCCAAAGCTGTTTAATTTCAACTGAATATTGTTCCCATTTCAGTCATATGTTACTGCTTGAGGAACTTTCCTTCTTTAGTACCTACAACAGTTTCTTCTAAGAGAAAATACTAGAAAGGTGTTGTTAAAAACTTGGATGAAAACACAATACTTGAACACATCTATTCTTCACAATAGGTTTGGAGACAGGGGCTTGAGAGTTAGACTGAAGGCTGAAATGAGATATTCTAACTCTCTTCCTGCCTGTGATGGCATCCAGTAACTGAGAAATATCAAAATTTCACTTAAAATACTCTGTCATACCTCAGAGTTTTGGTAGGTAAGGTTCTTAGGTAAGGCACTGGGAGCCTGAAGTAAAGTAGTCATGATTCTGAATAAAATACAACTGTACAAATATCAATTGTATTGCTAACGCTGCTTTGAACATCTACCCGAACAGTTTGATCTTATGCAGCTTTCAAAACTAAAATTGCAAAAAACTCTGTATAAGGTGCCTGAAGCTTTCCTTCTGAAAAAGAATGCAAAAACTCATAAATTAAGCACTCCTCTTTTTTTTCTTTTTTAACTTACATGGCCTAATCAATTCTTTCTCATTCAAACATGAAAAATGTGTGACTAGAACATCTCTCAGCTGTTACAATAAAGAATAGTTAATCAGAACTTAATATGTTGTCATTAGCAAAGAGATAGAAAAAGACTGTGTAAATATTTGTTCAGTAAATCACTGCACTTGACATAATGAGACATTCAAAACATTGCAGCAGAGATAATTGTGCAAAAGCTGTTATTTCTTTAATGCTTTGTCTAGTCTACATTCCCCCTCCCAAGAGTGACTGTTCCTTTATTTCCCAGTATTGTTACAAAAATGTTGTAAAGTACCTCAAGACAAAATTCTTAAGATCTCTCATTTACAAGTTTATTCACTGAAATGTAATATTTCTGCCTTAGTTACTGTAATACTCACAGATTCTTGCAATAAGAAGAAAAAGTATTTCCCGAAAGCCATGTTTGATACAATGCAAATCAGAAATGGAGTACATTATGTGATCAGAAAAATATTTATATTTTTAGCAAATTATTTACTTTATGACTGCTAGTGGCTGTTTCTCTCTATCCATGTAGCTGATGCTAAGTTGTTTTCTTTCATTATCATTCTTGGAGTATAAGACTATAAAAAATCTATCCATTCACACAATTTTTCCTACATAGGAAGTAAAATCATTCAATGCAAAACTAAAGTTTGTATATACTAAGTAGAGAACTGAAGAATAAATTCAGTTGATGCAGAATTATAAGCAGCTTGTGGAGACTGATACAAAAGCTGTTTCTCAAAGAAAATCATATTATTTTCACCCTATACAGAGATTACAGATTGCAGTTTGCTTTTAGTACGTTACTGTTACTAAAAATTGCAGGAGTTTTAAAATATAGTAAACAGTCAATGCATTTGCCATTGATGAACACCCTCCCCTAAAACTGTGTCCCTTCTGTCCAAGCAAATTATTGAGGCTAAAAAACCTTCACAAAACCCACAATTTATCAAATAGGGCAGATTCCTTTTCTAATTTCAGCTCTTCAAAGTTCTTCCTTTCAAAAATAATGCTGTTTATAATTTATTTCCACTGAAAGAGAATTTCTAGCATGTCACATTTCTCCAAGAAAGGGAATGGAATCAGAGTCTTGCAGGTTGGAGGAAACCTCCAGAAGTCACATTGTCCAAGCCACTGCTAAAAGCAGGTCCAGTTAGGGCAGGTGGCTCAGGGCCATGTTCAGTTGTTCTGAAGGTCCCACAACATCCTGAGTGCACCTGTTCCAGTGTTTGAACATCCACAGGGTAAAAAATAGTTTCCTTACATCAAGCAGGCATTTTCCACATTGCAGCCCGTGTTTGTGGCCTGTCATCCTTCTACTGTGCACCTTCACAAAGAGTCTGACCCTGTCTTCATCATGTCCTCCCAACAGGTAGTTGTAGTCAGACTTAAATTTTCCTCTCCGCCTTTTCTTCTTGAAATTGGACAAGCCAATTTATCTTAGTCTCTACTTTCATGTCACGTGCTCCAACCCCCTAACCATCTTGGTGGTCCTCTGCTTGACACACTCCAGAACATCACTGTCTTTTCTTGTACAGGGGAGTCCAAAAACAAACATATCACCCCAGATGTGGTGTCACAGGTGACAGGGATGTTGAACTCCTCAGAGCCATCCTTTGTAGATGGCTCTGTGAGCAGGGCTTGAGAAAGCGTGGAACCAGAGCCTGCCTGTGCAGAGATGTGGCAGAGCTAATAGCACCAGAATTACTCAAATATCAGCCATTCAGCATGGAGAGTTGCCAAGAGGTGAGGAAATATTATAGTGGACTCCTAGGAGGAACAGCAGGATAAAAGATACCTCTCCCACGTTTGTGCACTTCACTAAAACTAGTCATCACCTGCCTCCACCTTCTTTCCCTCCTGTCTCCCCATCTCCTTCACCAAACTTCCACCCTATAAATTCTATATTCATTCAAAAATTAAGTATCACTTAGGTCCAAAGTCCAAAATTTCACTTGTGTTTCAGCAGGATTTCTTGACTCTAAATATTTTTCTCAACATTTTTAGAAAGGTTGAAAGGAGGGGGAAAGCTTTAGCCAAAGAAAAAATATACAGCAAAGTAACTCCACTACTTGAACAAATACTGCTCAAGTTTAAACAACTTGATTTGCCTGTGACCCCTAAAATGGAAGAAGACTCAGAGATGGGCAAGGGCAATGTGCCCATGAAGCTTAGGGAATAATGCAGGCTGTGACTGACCACAGCTCTTGCAAAGAAGGTGACTGTTTCTCAACACAAAGGAGAATGGAGGGTGGCCTTGTTTTTAGATAAACAGCTATGAACTGTTGGGTGGATCAACTAGTGATATAAATGTTCATTAAAAGAGTGTGAATGACCCCCTGAGTTAGCCAGACCAGTATGGGAGGACTGAATGTGTGGCCCAGGTGACCATAGAGTATAAAAACTAGACAACTCGTAGAAGAATTTTGAACAGAGCAACAGGCTTGAGCTGGCTTCAATTCACATATTCCTTTCTGGTGACTAGAGATGCCCAGCGTTGTGACAGTGAACATATTATAGAGACTGGTAATGGGAATCACATTGGTATTGGCATTGAACTGTATATTGAAATTGCTCTATTTTTCTAAGTATAACTCACGTTTTTATTGTGTGTTCACTGTATTTTGTGTCATTCTGCTAAACCAGAAATCCCATCGAGAAGGACTATCGACTAAAACATTGGCTATATTTAAATAAGTAAACTCGATATTAAACTTTACATCCTCCGTGCATGGAATATCTAAAAGAATCTGATCAGAGAGTATTGGACTCTGACACTGCTTTTCACTTGAACCCATAAGTAACTGACAAGTATGATGCTGTACCACTCTAATGGCAAGTGATTCACAGGAAGAGCAGACTGTGTAAGTCATGAAGCTCAGCCAGGTCACAAACAGACTGACCTTTAGCTAACAATTTCATTGTAGAGACCGTTACTTAGGGTCTAGTTTTGAAAACTTCTATCAGGCAGCAAGAGTGGGATTGCACTTCAAAGGAGGATAAGGCAGGAACCAATGGTGACAGCACAAACAGTGCCTTCAATGCCAGGGCGCCAAGCAGGATAAGCAGTTCCAAATGGTGACAACAACACGTTCCAATGGCAGTCCTGTGATCTTCAGCCAAAGGCAAGGTTAACAGGTCAGGACTGAGGTTGGTCCATGAAAGCTCAATAACTGTTGTGGTTCAGCCCCAGTCAGCAACTAAGCACCACAAGCACCTCGCTCACTCCCCCCACCCAAGTGGGATGGGGGAGAGAATCAGAAGAGCAAAAGTAAGAAAACTCATGGGTTAAGATAAGAACAGTTTAATAATTAAAATAAAATAGTAACAGTAACAGTAACAGTAATAGTAATAACAATGATAGTAACAATAATAATATTAACAATAATAATAACAATAATATAATGAAAAGGAAAATAACAACAGAGAGAGAGAGACAGAGAAAGGTGAAACCTGGGGGTGCCGGGGGGGAAACAAGTGATGCAACCGCTCACCACCCACCAACTGACACCGCCAGTCCCCAAGCTGCAATTGCTGCTTCCCCTGGCCAACTCCCCCCAGTTAATATACTGAGCACGACATCATATGATATGGAATATCATATGATATGGAATATCCCTTTGGCCAGTTTGGATCAGCTGTCCTGGCTGTGCCCCCTCCCAACTTCTTGTGCACCCGGCAGAGCATGGAAAGACAAGTCCTTGACAAGTGTAAGTACTGTTTAGCAACAACTAAAACATCAGTGTATTATCAACGTTGTTCTCATACTAAATCCAAAACATAGCACTATGCCAGCTACAGTGAAGAAAATTAACTCTATCCCAGCCAAAACCATAACACTGTTCAAGACAGCTTGAGACAGGACCAGACCCTGGCACAAGCCCAGTATAATTTAAGCCTTGTCTGAGCACCCTGGCCCAAACTGAAATGAAGCCTTTTAATGGACTGGGTTTTTTTTAAAAGGGAGCAGTAATCCAACTTCTTAAAGGTTTGCTCTTTATCCATAGACAGATTACTTTATAGCTGTGGCTTTTTCAGAAATCAAATGGATGGAGGGATAGGTTTTATGTGGTATGAATACTCATAAGAACATCTGCATTTGTGTTGCTACTTTCTGGTAATAAACTGTTCACATACATTATTTCTGGTTTTATTCTTCCTCTTTTAATGGCCTTATGGATGTTGGTTAACACATTCTGTAGCTCCATACCATGGTACAAGCTAAATCCACCACAGAAGACACTGAGACAACTATCCTTCACTCAACGTAAAGGTGTCTGACTTCTGAATGGAGCAATTCTTGGCACAAACACATTATACCTGGCCTTATTATCCTTGGCATTTCTCACAATCTGAGTCCACCAAAAGATTAAACTGCAACATGAAGTTTTTAGATATAATTAGTGACTGAATATTGAATTTGTATCTAAGAGGACAGAAAATCAGCTAACAGCAGTAACAGCATCACTGCAAAGGGTGCTGAATGGAGCCTCTGCTTGGGTCTTTCAATTAGATTTGTACACAACTTAAGATTTCAGTTCTATAACACATTATTAAGACAGATCCTTAATATTGCATGCTGAAATAAACAAGGCTCAGCCCTGCAATCCATGCAGAGTTCAAGTCCTCTCCTGGTGCCATAGGGAGAAAAACCACAGTCACACAAGGTTGAGATATTGCACTGCTACTGTTAGTAACTACAGAAGATATCCTCAGTCCCTTTTTATTTATAGATGGCAAACCTTTCATGTTCACAGCTCTTTTTAACCAAACTTTTTTCTTTTTTTTTTTTTTAAAGGGAAGCAAGGTAAGAGGGAAATGTTCTTCTGTTAGCAGCCACAAATCAAACTCAGCTTGAAAAAAACATACCTGTTGTTTCACTCAAGGGAATAAATTTTCAGTTCACAGGAGAGGAATAATGACTGACAGTACAATGTCATATTAGGGATCAATCAATACAAGACAAGACATTAAACAAACCATGGACAAAAGATTAGGTTGAATAATGAACTTCTGTGACAGAACAATGAGGTGGAACTTTGTAATTGATCTGCCCAGATCTTCTCCTCAGAGCCAAACCACCACAAAATCATGAGAGAGCTCGTGGAACTAGGCTCAGCTCTTACACGAAATTGGGAGAACAACCTTTTTAAAAACATACATCTCCAGTCTTATCAGACAGAAAAAATAAATAGAATTGAAAATCACCCTGCTATGACATCATACACTACATCCTGTCTTTTATCCACACAGACCACTGGATTTCCAGAAGATTCTCCTTTCTTTCCATAGCTTGACTATGCCAAGACCCTACTCTTCAGAGTGACCTCTCCCACGCAACCAGTTACATTGTGGGCTCTTGATCAGATCTTCCATCCTGCTCTGCACATAGCATATACACAGTTAAAGCAGCCTGTCCTCATCAACTTGCCCAACATTAGACCTTTTCTTGCTGAAACCTGCAAGAAAAGCTTAAATACTAGGCCATGTGTAGCAGAGTATAGCATTATGGAGAAGGAAAACAGAGAGAAATCTCCATTTTGCTGAGCCACAGACTTTTAGAGGAATATAATATTGTAAGATATAAGGCATATTTTTTTCTGCTCTGTTTGCTAAGCAACAGATTAAAAGAAACATTTGGGTTGGGTTTTTTTTTAGCTAAAAATAGCTTAATTTCAAGTTACTTATAACAAAAAATACAGAATAAGTCCCTAGTTAATAAAATTGTCTTTACAGTTTTTCCTGCAAATAAGTAGTTTTTAATATTAGTTTATATTATTCAGTATTCTAGCTAAAGAAATACATGGAGCAATAATGTCTGTAAGCGTTAGGCTGTCTAAGGAGACATGTTCTTTCTTTTAAGGCATGTTTTATTGAAACCGAATAGGGTTCTTTTTCAGTTGCAAAAGCCACTTCTAATCAAGTGGAATCACTGAAGTATCACAACTTACTCTAGCTAAGGAATTCATTTCATAGCTCATTTATGATAAGGAAGATTTTTTTAAAACCTAGATTTTATAGTCACAATAATTATGCAACAACAGTAGCAATTAATAAGTAGGACTGATAGTCAACCATCACTCAACAATGACTGAATTTAACAAAAAAATGACCAATAAGTAGTTACTCTCTCCTTTGATGTATATAATATAGCCATTAAAAATACAGGTTCACATTAGGAATTTTACATACTTTTATCTCTGTCTCTCTCTTTCAGAAGTTTTATATATATATAAAAAGGATATAGACATCCTATTTAAGAATAAATGTTGAATAACATTTTATTTGTATAATAAGTAATTCTACAGATTAATGGAACACACTAGAAAAAAAATGTGAGGAACTACATAAGAACATGGTCAGTTAGATGTTGGGCAGACTGTGGCCTGTTTAGGGGCCTGGTTGACAGAGTTGGGAGGGACCCCTGAAGGGCAAAGGAGTGCAGGAAAGCTGGACATTCCTCAAGAATTCTTCAAGCAGGATGCCCCTATGTGCCAAAAGACAAGCT
>VZTV01064708.1:2258-15395 GCA_013400875.1 Anhinga rufa
ATGAAATATATCTTCTATTTGACGCATACCAGTTCCTTCTCCTTTGTTCTGGCACCAATAAACAACAAATTATAGTATCTGTTGGTGATCATTTTAGATAAAGTCAAATCAAGCCAATTAGTAGTCTTGTTAGTAGGTATAATGAGCCTATTTCTTGCTAAAAAAGACTTGCGATCTGGACATGCTCCTGCAGGAAATAGTGACCTTGGGGAATATATAAATAAAAGATCTTTTTAAAGAAAAAAATCTGTATAAATAAAAGAAGCATATTACAAAAAAAAAAGGAGATTCTAAGTATTTTAGGCAATGCCAGTCAAAATGCTATCCTGATATTTTGAGATGTATATTTCGTCTGATTTGTATTGTTCTTTTAATTTGCCTTCTTAACTTTATATGTGTCCTGAATTTTCCACAAATTGGTAACTATAGATTGCATCTAGGCTTTCCAATAAAAGCCAACCCAATGTGTGTGTGTGTGTGTGTTTATATTTGTTTTTTAAATCTGTATGTCAGATATTGCATCTGTGCCATTGCTTTTCTCATTTTATCAAAGAAGCAAACTGATCCAGTTGCACTGGTATTGATTCATTTGCGTCACAGTTGGCAGTATCTTTTTTGACACTGTCCAATGGCCTCGTCTGCTAACTCAGCAAAGTGAATTACTCCATGGGATCTCTCAGGTGGCCTACTTTAGAGAAAACATTAAATATACCTCACAGTGCCAAATCTTTTATAGATAAGGAAAAGCCAAAGAACAAAAACATCACTTAGAACTGTTTTCTCTCATGTCCTCCTGAGTAAAAATATGACAAAAAAGTATTTGATTATAAATTATTAGGTTGGCACTGGTAGTTACATATATACACAGAAGAGATCCTTCAATCTCCATTTAGACCCACTTCACAGAAACCGCTGACTTCAGCACTGCTATATGTAAAGAGACTGCTTTGATTTTAGTTGGAACAGGCAGACTTCACCACACTTACTTTGTAGTGACAACCTTGAGCTGATAACATGTTGATCCAGCACGAATCAGGTCACTCTGCTTAGCTAACTGTGGCCTAATTTTGTTATTTAAAAAAAAAAAAAGTTGTGCCAGTAAGAGATCTTTGTATGTTCACACTTGGGGAAGTGAGAGATTTGCATTTGACAGGGGGAAAAAAAAAAAATGCCCATTACCACTGCCACTCTTCAGAGGCACTTTTAAAGTGATGGCTGAAACACTGTAAAAGAAAAAAACGCTGCATAAAGTAACAGTTTAAAATAATTGTCTACGAGAGAATAGGCTGCATTCGCAGAAAATCTGAGACGACAAAATGTTTGAACTTTGTTTTCAGAAAAAAAAAAAAAGAAAAACAAATCTTCTAAAAGTGTTAATACCTTGGTTTACTGCTAACTCCAGAATGGCAAGCTACAACTATAGATATGGCCAGCTTGAGAAAAGAGGAAGAGACTAGTGTGTAATTCTCTGGGGATGGGAAACACAAAGCAAAGACACTTATTAGAAACAGCTTCTAAGCAGCTTATTAGAAGCTGCTTATTTGACACTTATTAGAAGCTGCCAGGGTTAAAAATAAGCCAAAGCAGAGAGCATCACACAGCATAAACTGCACAGCACAGGCACAGTGAAATCATACCCCTAGCTGCAAAGCCACATCCAAATCGACCAGACCGATCAGCTTCTCATCTACAGCCAATTAGTGCTAAGGACCAAATATGCAATGCTTAAAAAATCAAATTGGTCTTTGACTGCACTCACAAGTTGCTGGGGCTCAGCGAGCCAAAAAAAAAGCCAAAATGAAAACCAGTTAATTGATGGGTAAGTGCCAATTTTTCCCCCCTGGGAAAAAAAGGAACACATGGTCTCTAGCTGTTATGCTGACGGACAGAGCTTAAGACTAATTTTTCCTCTGAAGTTTTTAGCTTTGTGGCAGAGTAACCATATGAGGCAAATTTAACTGTGTGAGTGCCTAGGCTAGACCTATAAAAAAAGTCAAAACACAAATAACAGATAAAGCCCTGCTCCTCCCCCTCAGCCCATTTTTCAACAGGAGTAACATAAATAAGGATGCCAGGCTTAATTAAGTACACCACCAAAATCTGAAAAAAATGCAGCTTGTCTGTTCATCCCTCCCAGAAACCTATTTGTTGCAGATCACTAAAATTGTCTTACGCCTTTCAGGGTGAAAAGATGGTGGAAAGGCTTGTTTATCATGCCACTCCTAATCACAAGGCATAATACGGGCTATTGCAGTTGGGACTGTGAGGGTGACAGAGGAACAAGAACATGCCATCTGACACTGGGGCACGGTCTGCCCCGCTTTGGTAAGGGGATGTGCTAGGGATGGCAGGGGAGGGAGAGGGAAGGGAGGTGGCCTGTCATTAGGTGGTCTAAAATGCAACAGTGAGAGTGAAGTCACACCGTATTGCACAAACACTGGCATGAGGATTACTGCACTATTCTTTATACACAAGTCTTTAAAATAAATTTAGAAAAAAAAATATCCTGGCCTGATTTCTAGCATCACAAATGCATGCAATTCTGAGCTGTTCAAGGATGACATAAAATGCATCCCAACATAAATATACTAAATACTGTTCCCGCTTCTAAACAAAGCAAACTAAACAGCAACACCATCCCTTTCTTTAAGGACATAAGTACGTAAGAGTCTTAGGTGCAATTTGGAAGGTGAAGAACAAGCATGATAACATGGCAGCTCATTAGAGTGTCATGTTTTCACAGAACCTATTTTATTGCATTTAGTAGTTGGGCAGGTAGGCTCTCTTGCTGTTAATTACTATAACCTCCTAGGTAAATTGAGTAATTCTTTTAATTTACTAAGTTAAAATTCTGTCATTGAGGAATATAAATTTCTAGAGACATGTGCATTTTTTTTCCCTACTATAAACTAAGTCAAAGCTCATAGTAACGTAATTATGCAGCTTCGAGTAAATGGTTCTCACAAAGCTGTCTTAATAAAGCCCTCTGGGATTCAGGAGGAAAAGGAGGAAATTCAGAAACTAAGAACAGGGCTGGAAGGTGACAACATGTTTCAACTGGCTCTAGTTACTCAATCACACTTAAGCTGTCTGAGACAGCAGGGAGAGTGCCATGCATTACAGAGGCATGCGGGAAATTGTTATCCCAACACAATGAAGTATTTCCACATTCCAAGCCCAGGAATCATTTTAAAACTGAAATTACAGGAATGGCTATCTAATGAACCAATTAACCTTACATCAATCAAAAAAAACCCACAGTATAGGGAAAGCTAATGGAGGAATCAGTTAAGAATTCAAATCTGAGAGAACTATAGGCTTGCAATGGTGTAGAAAAGTCCATCCAGCGTTTGCTGAAAAAACAGGATGGGGGTGCTGGGGGGGTGTACAAGACCATAATACTAGGACCAGGTGCTACTCACCATTTTCCACAATGATGGGGAAGCGCATATAAAAGAAATTAGTGACGCCAACATCTGCAGATGACAAAAACTGATGGACTGGCAACTAATAGCTAGGACAGAGCAGTCATACAGAACAATATGGATCACTCGCTGAAGTGAGCCCATTCAAACAAAATGCATTTTAATACAGGCAACTCCAGAAGTAAAATATCTCAGAATATGAAATGCAAATCTTGCTATGAAAGGTATGTAGCCGCCTACAAGAAAGCAATGACTGGAAAGAATGAGGAGCGCATAAGAGATAAATAACTTATTGTGAGATTCCAGTACAATTGTGGTGGCAATGAAGAGCACATAGGGTTGGAGAAGCTTAATGAGATTACTGGCCTTGTTAAACAAGGGAAAGAGGACGGCAATGTTATCTCTGCATATGGCACCGGCAACACTCCAACACTCCTCTTGCATACAGTCCTGGTGAATGCATCGTGAAGACGCTGTTAAAATCCTGGAGAGAGAGTGCACAAGGGGACATCACACATAAATCTGAATCTTGGCAAAAAAAATCCATCTTGCAGGGAGAGATTTAAACAGCTTACCAAAAAAAAAAAAGTGCCAAAGGGTGCCTTGACAATAGGCTCTAAGTGCCTCTGCAGAAAAAAAAAAAAAACACATTGTAGTAAAGTGCTTCTAAACGGGGGAGGAGGGAAGAGGCAGTGGGTGGGAATGCAATTCTGAAAAAATGCACATTAGGAATTGGGTACTAAAAAAAAAAAAAAACGGGGAGAGGCGGGAGGGAAGCTCTGCTTCATGATGGCTAGAACAGACTACAGAAGTAGTTGCCAGAAGATTTCGGCAAAATAGGTGGCTATTGGCATTACATATAATGCTGCTAGAGATGGGAATGTAGACCAGATGATTGCACCATGCATTTAGCCTCACGGGAGACATCGAAATGAAAACTTTGTAACAGGTAAATGCCAGACCCCAGGGTTTGGGTTTGTCTTCCCCTTATCCCCTCCCCTTTTCCACCCCTGAAATGTTCAAATTAATTTGATACAGACTGAAGTCAACAAAGATTACTCTAAAAGCCCTGAGTCAAAACTCAGGACAGTGCAAGGCTGAAGCATTTTACAAAACACCCCTTGGTTTCCACAGCAGAGATGCGCTGTTCTATTACTTTTTATAGCGGCTGATTATTAAAGCTAACTAAAATAAACTTTCTCCTTGTTAAAATCTTTTCACAAGTATAGTAGGAGCCAATACGCCTCTATGTTTATGTCTCCAAGGTATCCACAGGCAAGTGTTTACGCTAAAAAAAAAATAATAATGATAAATAAAGCCTCGTCCGCGCTAACAGTGACTGCACTTTGCCCTGAGCGTACATTGCCCTCAATTACCGACTCTCCCCGCTCCTCCCCGGGTGTTTCACGCTCTGGCAGCTCCGGTGACGGCGGGACAGTGCCTAGCCATCGCTCGGCGCGGAGCGGGGAGCGCTGCCTGCTGCCCCGCCTCGCAACGAAGCTCGGACTTCAGGGAAGAGGTTGAATGGCCCCCAGACGCGGCGGCCCGGCCTGGAGCAGGGGCCGGGGCCGCTCACCTCGCCCCTGCAGCACCTGCTGTCCCTTCCTCCGCCCCGAGGCCGCCGGCGACAGCAGCGGGCGGCCGGGACACCTCGGTGCCGCACGCCCGCCCGCCCCCTCAGCGCCGCTCGGCCGTTGCTCGCGCGCCCCCTGGCGGGCAGGGGAGGGGCGGCAGCGGCCGGCCCAGGCGTGTGTGGGGGCTTGGCCGCCATTTTAACGGCTCGGTTTGGTGCCGGGGCTTCGGGTGTTACTGCTGCTCCGCGGTGCAGTTCGCTGACGGCGCGTTCTAGCAACTATAAATGAATAAATAAATAACACGAAAGTGTCGTGGTTTAGTCCCAGTGAGCAACCAAGCCCCACGCAGCCGCTCACTCACTCCCCCCTGGTGGGATGGGGGAGAGAATCGGAAGAGTAAAAGTGAGGAAACTCATGGGTTGAGATAAAGACAGTTTAACAGATAAAGCAAAAGCCGTGCACGCAAGCAAAGCAAAACAAGGAATTAATTCACTGCTCCCCATGGGCAGGCAGGTGTTCAGCCGTCTCCAGGAAAGCAGGGCTCCATCACATGTCACAGTTACTTGGGAAGACAAACACCATCACTCCCAATGTCCCCCACTTCTTTCTTCTTCCCCCAGCTTTATATACTGAGCATGACACCATATGGTGTGGAATATCCCTCTGGTCAGTTGGGGTCAGCTGTCCCGGCTGTGTCCCCTCCCAGCTTCCCGTGCACCCGGCACAGCATGGGGAGCTGAAAAAGTCCCTGACTAGTGTAAGTGCTACTTAGCAACACCTAAAACATCTCCGCATTATCACCACTGCTTCAGCACAAATCCAAAACACAGCCCCATACTAGCTACTATGAAGAAAATTAACTCTATCCCAGCTGAAACCAGGAAAAAACTCACAGCCCTAAGATGCCGTGTCCCATAGAGCAGCACCTCATGTCAGCCCATGGCATGGTGCCTGGCTGACCCAAGCTGGGTGGGCAGCCTAGCGTGCCTTGCGGGGCCCAACACTGCCTCCTGCTCCCTCTCTGTCTCCCTGTAACGTGCCATACCCACAGCCCTGCAGAGGAGGTGGTCGGTCTCCGGAAGGGCAGCGCCGAGTGTGGGACCTTGCCCAGCTGCCTGCAGGCCAGCGGCGCTGCCTCGTGCTCGCCTCGGCCCCCGCTGCATTCCCCAGCCACAATGGTGAGACCAGTTTGCCATCCTAAAGCGGGGCCCATTCGCTGGCGATTCAGCCCAACTCGTGGCACCCGATGATGGGTAGCTGCGCTAATACCACCTTGTTGCTTTTTAAATGCATGCAATCAAAGGTTGCCAGCTTGACTGCTGGTATATGCATTTAGTAAAATACATGAGGGTTTTTTTTGTTTTTACCAGCACAAAAGATATTTACAGATGGCTTTCATCTGCAGCCAGTGAAACGAAACAGCATAGAGATCAACTGCTTCAGACAAAGAGCAGCCTGTTTCTCAGTTTAGCTGGAGGGGACGTGCTCTGGCTGGAGGCAGCCCCACAGTAGCTGGTGGCTGGCTGTGGCCATGTGCACTGCCACAGCCTAATACCAATGCTGGGCCAATAGCTCGGCCAGCTACTGCAGGGCAACAGCCACCTCGGCCCGGAGGTGGATCTGGTATAGTGCAGCAAAGCATGTGCGTGCACAGCCTTGAAAGTTAATTTGTAATTTTTGATCCTCAGTAAATCAAGGCAGATGCCCCTATAAATCCTGCTCCTCAGGAAGAAACCAGAAGGCCAGGAACTGCATGGAGTAGAGAACAGGGCTATTTTTCTTTTCAGTGCCAAGAGCACATCAGTGACACTCATTGCTGTGCTGGGTCAGGCCTTCACCCTCTGCTAAGTTAATACCAACAACTCCTTCATCTAAAGGGCAGATAGTAACAGTTGGGCCCCCCCTTGCACTTTTCTGCCTTTCTTTCCTCCTGTTGCAATAGCAATAGCCTCTGAAGGAGCTGCACTAATTAGTTCCTATTATGCTTCTTGGGTGGCTGGAAGAACACGCTGCCTCTGACCTCATGCTTTGCAATGTACCTTAACAGCTTATTACTGCTATTGCATGGCAGCAATGGTTCATTTTATAGTTACTTTGAAAGAGCCATTCCTCTAGTGCTGAAAAATAATCTAAGACTAATGCACAGTCTCTCCAGAAGACTGCTGTTAAACTGTCTATAACCAAGTGTCCAAACACTGCACAAAGCTGTTTCATTTGCTTAACATCGACTCACTAGCAATTAATATGCCTGACATAACAGCACACTACAAGGCCCATAAAATCTGTAGCAGTAGGGGAGTGAAATGATTATAACATTTTTTTTTCTTTTTTCAATAATAATAGCAGACTACAGTTTGGGCACTGTAATCTTTTCAAAGCAAGAAGCTGAACAGCTGTTGTTTACTGAAGCAATAATTAGCAATGAACCAGTCAAAATACCTGCTACCTTCCGCAGCAGCTCAGCGGTCACTTGCACCCTGTGCCTGGAAGCAGAGAGGCTCTCAGCTTCACATGTAGACTATACTTCATAAAAATCTCACTCAACTAACTTTAAAAAAGGAAACATTTAAAATGGCAGCATTGCCAGCCTTATGAATACAAGTAATCCCACTGAACTCATTGTGAGCTGGGAGGCACAGACTTCCACTCATACCATATGTCCCTAACACAGTGGTTTTCAGCTGGCGGGGGACAGGGTGTTGCTGCAAATAAGGTGTTAGGCACAGTCCTACTGAATGGGCTCTGCTGGCTCCAGGCAAGGCCAGCTGCACCCCACTCCTGGGACTGAAACCTCTGGGTGTGCAAAGCCATTTGCCAGGTCTGCAAGTCTCCTGGCCTTGCAAGGCTTTTTAGCTTAGTTTGAGAGAGCAGCAGAACAGCAATAAGAGGGAGAGAGGAAAAGGGCTGCAGAAGACAAGGGAGCAAAGAGGTAGCCATGGGCCATGTTGAAGACAGGCCTCCTGATTCCACACTTGGATGAAATCTAGAGATCTCTATGTTCTTCCACGGGGGGAAATCACTGGGGAGAAAGCAAGATATCCCAGAGTAGCCTTTTGTTTATTGATTAGGGCATGTTGCTGGTACGTATAAGTTTACAGTCAGGAATCTGAGCCTGGGTGTTTTCAGTTCACATGCTAACCAACTGGTTACTGGCAGCAGTGGTATATGTATCCATCCCCCCAAGACTGAATGAAAACATTGGTATGCAGCTGTATACATCCCAGGTAAGGCTCAGAAATCAGGGTACCAAGCGAGGCTATAGATAAACCATTCTAATGGCCTGCTGCTGCCCAAAGGGACAGTTGTATGTCTTTCTCTCACCTCTTCCCAGCCAAAGCTTCCCACCACTTGTGCCAGCACTTATATACATCTATCTGATCCTGTTGTGAGCCACTCTGAGGACCTAAATGCCCTCCTCCCCTGAGATTCATTCTCCACAGATCTTAGCTCTGTGGTATGCCTTCAGGCAGCGTGCGATGAGCATGACTGTGGACCCAAGTGAGAGGATAGGAACATGCAGCCAGGCTTGGTGTGAAGGGGAGACAGGGGCAGGACCTCACTGACCAGCGTCTGTTTAAGCAGCTGTCCCATAATAGTTTCAGTCACCTGATCCCTCTCTGGCCCAATAAATATTTAATTACTTAGTTAAACACAAAATAGAACTAACTTGAGATTGAGAAAGCCATACCTCATACCAGCAGTAGCAGCCTGGAGCTCTGCCTGTCTGGGCTATTAGAGATGGAAGTTTAAGTCTCCAGGTTTTAAGTCTCCAGGCCAGCAGAACACTGGAAGCAGTCATTCTCCAAGGTCCCAGGGAGGGCTGCCGGCCGCAACAGGGTGAGTGGGATGCTCCGCAGACAGGCGTCTGCCCTGCTCCAGTGATTCCTTCTACTGCGTGAGAAGACTTGCCTGCCAAAACTGATAGGTACATTTCCACTAACAGCTGTCAAATCAGTGGCTCCTGACTAGAGAAAATAAAAACATTTTGACAGAAAATTCCTGACCAGCACTACACAATAAGCCAGAAACTGACTTACCTCATTACACCTGTAGTGCCTTACAGCTCCCTTTTCTAGCTAGTCAAGTTGTCCTTTTGAGATCGAGCTCTGACATTAGAGACACACGGATCCGGGACAGCCAGTTATGAGCTTGAGGAGTTTCAGTTAAATGAAAGAAAATATACTTCAAAGTTTTTTTGTTGTTGTTGTAATTATATTTTTTCATATTATTGAGAAATTATAGCTATCACTTTTGTCATTGGAAATCCAACTAGAGTCAATGGGCTAGTTAAAAAAAAAAAGCAGGAGACCAGTACAGACCAGACAACAGACAAGTACAGTTTCACTGGATGAGCTCAGCAAAGTAAAAAATGGCAAAGAATGAGCATGATTTTAAGTGAGGTCTTCCAGGTTTAGATGATAGGAGCCTAACTGTCCTTTCAGCGACCTTTACCCCCCCAGAGCTGCAACTGCAGAAGTTCAGTAATTCTAAAATAAACATGGTGATATTTACATAAATGTAAATAAAATCAAGTCACAGCATGCTGTACCTTTCAGGTCTATTAAGACATACCCCATGTGGTGCTGTGAGGCACAAGGCCAAATGAGTTCAACAACCCAAGAAATAGAATAGTGCCCTCAAAGTGGCTGGCCTGGGGTGTTATTAAACAGAAACCTGAAATATCTGGAAGCAGAAGGGATTTGCATTTTGTCGTTCCCGTTGGCATGTGCATAAATCATTGTGACTCAGTAAAGAAGCACCGTTTGTTTTCCAGAGTCCTATTTCTTCTCTCAGTCAGAGCAGACAAGAAACATTCAACCAAAACACTACGGATGTGACGCTAGCTGACAAACAAAGGCAGATGTGGAGCTGACAACCCATAGCTAAGAAAGGCTGGTGAGCCCGGATCTTTCATCCCACACATTGCATCAGATCACACCATGCTTAGCCCACCAGAACATGCAGCCAGAGGACCTCAAATAAAAGCATAACTATATATAGAAGGTGCAAGCTGTAGTGGTACCATAGGAATTCAAGTGATACAAGCCCCATCAGAGGGTTCACACAGGTTCAGCTGCTGTGACTAACGGGATTTATACAACCTTTGATCAAAACATTTCCTTTGCCAAAACATTTGTACTGTACAAAATTTTTAAGACCGATTAGGTTATGACAAGCCTTCCACTGAAATTCCTGGATCGTGTTGCAGGGTTAGGAGTTTAAAAAAAAAAAAAAAAACAAACCCCAACCAAACAACAAAACAACTGCATATTATAGTAAAAAACTCCCATTATTACCAGTTAACATGAACAGTACAGTGGTTAATGGTCAGGCATATCCGAGCTCAGTATCCCTACCATTGGGCTTGAGCAATGTGTAGCATGAGCAACTTTTTAAGAGGGAGGAAAGGCAGAGGCTGTAGAGAGGATAGCCCAAACAGCATAACCTTGGCTTCGTACTGTCATCTAGACCAGAAGCCTCTTGCACATAAGGAAAGCTGAAGGAGGCAGAAAACCACACAGTTTGCTCACTGCCCAGAGTGACTCTTAACATCACTGCCCGGGGCAGAAGTTTCTCTGCACCACATTGGGACCTCAGAAGACCTTGCCTTGTGAATTTGCCTCAGGGACTTGTCTGGCAAGAGCAAATATCATTACTCAAGCTCATGCTGTGACAAACGTACCAAGCCTATGTCACAGTGCAGGTATGGTGCAAAAGCAGCCAGTGTCCCAGCACCAGTGACACTCACAGCCTCCACAGAGTGAAGCAGGATCAGGTCCTGAATAGGAGAAGGGAAGCAAAGTGGAAGAAAGAAAAGGAACTACTAGCTAAAGAAGAGAACATTGATTAAATAAAACACCAGTAGCAAATAAAGGAGCAGGAAGAAAGCCTCTGGACCTCAGTGTAGCACAGAGGAGGCAATGTCACAAGAGCTGGAGCAGGGGAGAAGGCTCGAGGCCCTGATCGTACACGCAGGCATGTACTGTACAGGACCTCCTATCCACCTGCCCCTCAGACACTGTCTTCTCTCCCTAATATGTCTCCACAAGTCAGAAGAATAGGCATGGGACTGAAGACCAGGGATCACTCAAGTGGAAGAGGCTGTCCCACCATCTAACCAGGGTTACAAACTTCTGCTTGTCATTTCCAAGCCACCCCAAGCCTCAGTCAGAGCGGCAGAGGGGCAGGGTCCTTTCTCCCATCTCCAAGTCAACACACTTTTCCCTCAAGTGCTTTGCAAATGCCTGAAAAGACCCATGCACCACATGCTCACAAGACCAGCAAATAAACCTTGTTAATGCTATCTTGATAATATATGTGTCCGGAGAGAGCATATATTACTTCCTCGGACTGAGAAGCATCATTTAAGAGTTTTCTTCCCATTTATTTTAGGACATATTATCTCACTGCTCTGCTGGGGAAAGCCAAGGTGAAACTGTTCACTCTGCCCTCTCCCAAACTTCTGATTCAGGCTGTAATAACGCTAAAGCAGTATGTGTCTAGGGTATTACCCTAGGCAGAAGTGGAAAGTTTCCTAGGGGGAAATTATACAATTACTGGCCCACTGCTCAGCACTCCCGCTAGGCAAGCTGGCCTCAGTAACAGCAGTGAGAGGCTCATGAGAGAGCCTACACACCTTCCAAGGCCACAGGTCTTGCAATATTTCACACCACAGGGGAGAGAAGGAGGTGAGAACAACAGAGGTTCTTAATAAAACTTAGTTCTTTTGAAACATCACTCTTTGAAGTGCTCATAACATTGTACAAAAGAAGCCAAGCTTTATCCCCATTTTACAGAGAGATGATAAGAGTTGCAGCCAACAGCATGCCAGGAGCAGAGTCAAGAAGCTAGTTTTTAAACTAAAGGAGGGTAGATTTAGACTGGATATAAGGAAAAAATTTTTTACAATGAGGGTGGTGAGACACTGGCACAGGTTGCCCAGAGAGGTGGTAGATGCCCCATCTGTAGAAATGTTCAAGGTCAGGTTGGACGAGGCTCTGAGCAACCTGGTCTAGTTGAAGATGTCCCTGCTCACTGCAGGGGGGTTGGACTAGATGACCTCTAAAGGTCCCTTCCAACCTAAACTATTCTGTGATTCTATGAAACAGACCCCAGGTCTCCCAGTTTCTACAGGTCTAATGGTGGGAACAGGCTGTCATCATGGGAATCCTCTCATAATGACAGTTTCTCCACAAAGGCACCGACATTTTAGCACTAATTTTAAAAACATTTCCACCACCAACAGTGGTGGAAGACTAAAGTGCTGATGTAACTCTCATGGAAATGAGATTTGACACAGGATCTACAGTTCCCTGTAAGAGCCTCAGATGTTAGCTTGTATTACAGCTGCCTTTCAATGAGCATTCAAGCCAGTTTCCAAACGTAAGTTTAGAAGCTTTTCATACTCAGGCATGTCTTAAGCCATTCAGCAGATACTCTTAGGAACTTTTGCACTTGTGTGAGATAGTCTAGAGAAAAAGGAGATCTTCAAAGGGATAACAGTATCTACTTCTGATTAAAAGCCTAGCTTAGTATGCTGCTTGAACACCACTGGGTGCATCCTGCATAGCACATTCTGATCAGCAGTGCGATGAACATTCAGAAGAAATATTTTTCGTGTCCTGTAAGTTTATATGAAGTTTAGGATTTTAAATGGTTCTCGACTGAAACAGAAGTACCCTGCAGTCGGCAGAGACAGCCCTGGACTGACTCTGTTCAGAAACAGTCACTACGCCTCCTGTAGCAGTAACAGCAAAGATCCCCTCATTTTCCGCCGGTGCTGGTTGTTGATGTGGCCAGGCAATGGTTAAATACCAGCAGCTCCCAGAGCTTAGAGCAAGTACTTGGGGAAGCCCAAGTCAAATTTTATTGTCAGTGTTGAATGCACCACTGCGTTTACAAGTGTCCTATTCTGTGCTGCACCAAATGCTGTGCCACTATAGCAGGACCCTAGTCTCCTAATGTTTATGAACAATGAGTTGAAAATCAACTCAAACCACATTGTAAAAGCAGTGACATATGCTTCTATATTTTAAGCATCACATGTGATTTCCGTATGAGCTTACTTCCCATCCTCTAAGTAACCTGCAGACTAGTCGTCTCTTGTTCTGCCATAAAAGAAGCTACCCCTTGCAAAA
>VZTV01064710.1:524-11848 GCA_013400875.1 Anhinga rufa
TATGTAAGCCCGGACTGACTGTCAGGTAGGGTGGGGTTCATCTGGCTAAATGCACCCGTCCTATAGCTGAACTCACTGCTCAAAGTTTCCTTTATAGTCAGTGGAAGAATACTCCTATCCCATGGCGTTGTTCATCTCATTTGAAGATGACACATTCCATTGAAAGAAAAAGAAAAGTCTGTTTCTTTTCAATAGCCTCTAAAGGGAAGTCACATTTTTTTGAACTCAGGTTTGTTAACACCCACCTGCCTGCTCCACCCCATGTTTATGCTTTTGGGGTCAGCCTTCCTTTCTGTCAAAGCAGCGAACCAGTGAACAACACTACACCCCACCCCCGACAACTCCGCCACACCCTCAGATTAATGATTGCAGGTGAACGCGCGGCTTTTAGCTACATGAATCATAGAATGTCCTGAGTTGGAAGGGGCCCGCGAGGATCATCGAGTCCAACGCCTGATTGCTTTACACCCTACAAATTACAGCTAGAAACAGTTTTAATAACTGCAACTAGAGAACTTGGTCGCTTAGTGTCATTTGCTAAGAAAACCCTGAAAAGCCACCTCAAATGACGTAGACCTAAAAAAGGCCAGACAATTGTCTTCTTTCTTCCACCTTAACCCATTGCTTCTAATTGGAACCCTAGCCAAGAGGTAGACCAGCCAGTCCTGTCCTCTTCCTTAACTGGATTCATTTGCACTGTAAGAAATCCCAGGTTTGTATCAGTATGAGAGATCCTGGGTAGAAATTTCCTCTTCTTTTTAGAGGTGAAACATGCAGGGGTTTCTTGTCTTTTCTCCCTCCCTCCCCGCCTTTATTTTTCCTCACCAGTATTAGTAGAAGTCCTGGTGGCTGAGGTGAAAAACCGCCTGGTGGTTTTGGAGATGGCTGTCTGCCTAATTAGTAACCACTACAAATACCTCTTTTTTAACTGGCAGAGAGGGAGATACATTCCCTCAAGGCCATCCTTACATAGTCCCTTAAGCAAAGGACGGCAAAATCTAGAGAATCAAACAGTACGATTATTTTATTAGGCCCATAGGACTAAACTCGAAACCATGAATGCATGACTCGTTCTCTGTCTCACTACTCTGAAGTTTCACCTGTTTGGTTTTTTTTATTATTTTGAGTCTGTATACAGTCATCTCTTGAAATAATTTCTTAAGCCATGATCACTTCATCATAAATATGTTCTTGGTCATATCCTTGGAGAGCTACTCAGTGATGAAAAGAGGCAATTTACTACAGAGAAATGGCTACTCTGAAATGTCTTTTACTACTTGATTCTTGTAGTCATCCGACCAAGTAAATTTAGGGTTGAATACTCTTTGCAGAAAGAACTGAGCTATGGTTGTCCTTCCTGCTTTGGAATTTTGGGGTAGGACATGAAGGCACTTGCAGGCTCATAGACAGGACAGGAAGGGCACTGCTGTAGCGCCAAAGGCCACACAAATACTGGTAAATGGAATTCATACAAATAGCTCCTCTTGTGGAGTATCTGCTATTCTTGTAAGATGCCGTAATTGCGTGGCTGGCATGTGTTAAAAGCAGGTATTCTTTGCCAGTGCAAGTAGATCTGCCTTTCTAAATACATTTCCTTTTACATAATCTTATATGCAGATTACGCCTACTTAAAAAAAAGAAAAAAGGGAAAAAAAAAACAAACTCAAACAAAAAAACCTTCTATGTTTATATATTTATAACAAGCCCAGTATTTACAGCTTATTTACAAACTTTTTTTTTTTTTTTTAAAACTTGATTTTACTTACTAATAATACAGAGCAAAGCTATCGTCAGCCTCGGGCATGAACAAGGATGAGCTGAAAGCTCGCACCCGATTCTCTGTCATTCCTAGGCGGTATTTTTGTGGGATTAGCTCTGGCAGCAGTTTGCAGAAGGCTGAAATTTGCCATCTTTACTAAGCGCTCTGCATTTGATTTTGAAAAGCTAGAATGGCACGCTACTCGATAGCCTTTTTCAGTCGTGTTCAAACTTGAATAATTGCTGCAGTGATTTTATGCAGTAATGAGCTCAGCACTATCCGTAAGGCGCTCTGCATTTAAGCAGCTTGTGTTCTTCCCACCTCAGCCCGCTCCCTGTAGCTGAGCAGTCTTGATAGTGATTCCAGACCCTGACTAGAACATCACTGCTCGGAGAGTTAGGAGAGCAGCTAGGTCTGTGTTGGCTGGTAAAGGAAACCTCTATCTAGAGGTCAAAAACGGAGTGAGCACAGGCTAAGGTGTGGCCAGCTTTTGTTGCACTGGCACTGGGCGTTAAAACACATGCAACTCTTTTCCCATTTAATTAAGGTTTATGCAGTGGCCACGGTCAAGTTAAGTCGACTCAGTGTTTGAGTGAATCTGTAGTTGAGATAAGAAAAATACAAAGAGGAGGCATTGTCATTCCTGGAATGGCTGCTTTGCTGGCAGCTCCTCAGTGCTGTTCTTACCTTTTTATACAGATGTTTCCCCTGGATTTATACACTGACAGCTTCTATGAGAACAGGAGGGATGTCATTGAGGCCAGGCTCCAGCAGCTTCATACAGCTTCCTCAGAGGCACTGGCAGAGTCGATTGCTGACATCTGGACCACTCAGGAGGGAAAAGCAGCAGGACTAGTTAGCTGGGGGCGGTTTATTTCCCTCCAGCAAGTTCAGGTAAGTAACTGTTGTCCAGAATAGACACGCTGTTGGATCAGGCTGGCCATTAACTCACACAGGCCGTGGTGGGCTCACGGTTTGTACTGAGGCACTGAGCCAAGAGCGATGGTGAGTGGTGGGAGGCGAGGAATTGGGTGGGGACTTGAGCACAAGTCTCCCTAAGCGCAAGTACTGTTACTCTTTTCCGACACGGTCACTTCTCCTGCAACAGTAGTCGGGAACACAGCAGGGAAGTTGCTGTAGATAACGGCCACTTAAGTTTCTTGTCACATGTGACTAAACAAAAAACTGAAATGGGCCATAGAATATTCTTGTGAGAGTTGGGAAACGGCTGTACAGGAAATTTAAAAAAAAAAACAAAGCAAGCCAACTACCAACATGTCTCTTGCAGAGCCTTGTCTCTTGCCTTGGAGGAATGTTTCTGAGCGGTGTTTTTAGGCGACTTTCCAAAGATCTGCGCCACTGCAGAGGAGGACTTCCTGACCTGGTTGTGTGGCGTACACACACTCACCACTACAAGGTATCCTGGGGGGATCATGGAAGTCCTCAGTGCTCAGCTCTCTTACCCTTAGGGATAAAACCTTCCAGTTGTCAGCCCACACAAACTGTATGTTCCTGCTGTGGTGGAGTTAAACCTGCTGCTCACCTGCCTAGTAGCTACAGCAGGTAGTGGGTGATTGTTTATCTGCTATTTCATCAAATTTGGTGTAGCTTTAACAGACATAATGAGAAACAGCAAGAGGTGGCTAGGGCTTGTTGTAGAGCAGGGCTTTGATTAAATTACTGTAAAGCGCCTGTTCTCAAGCAGTCGTACACATTCTGTTGCTAGCAAGGGGTGCTCAGGGCACCACTTACACAGAAACGTGAATATACGAGACTACAACTATGTCTCTGCTACAAAAATTGAGTAAACAATCATGGTTTGCATGGTAGTGGAACAGGTACTAGATATTGGTCATCTCTCAGCTGCTGGAGCAACTTGTTACGTGTTTATAAAACGCAGCTGAATAGCAGAAATTACTTTCCTAGACCATTGGAGTAGGGTGCTGCGAGTATCAGCTGGAACAGGGGAGGCTGCAGACGTGGCATCTTCATTCACCAGTGCCTCTGTCTGTGTTTTGGGGGCTGTTTACTACATAAAGTTTCCTCATCTTACAGTTAAACTTTGGAATGTGGGTTAATAATTTAGCCCCCACTGGGCCTTCTGCTGTGCTAAAGCTGTATTATTTTTGTTGCAAATAACAGCCTTAAAGATCACTTATGTTAGGCTGTGGGAGCTAATGAGCTTTCAGGTCCTCCACAGGCACACAACTAATCGTCCACGTTTCTTTGTAGCTGGTGGAAGTGAAAGGTCCCAACGATCGCCTCTCCCACAAGCAGATCATCTGGCTGAGTGAACTGAAGAAGCTGGGTGCTACAGTAGAGGTTTGTCACGTGCAAGCCGTCGGAGGCAAGAGTAAACGCCTCAGCTGACCACGGGTCTTGACCATGTGGGTAACCTGGGTGTTTTTCAAGGAAATGGCATGACACACACTACTGGCTTCTGCTTATTAAAAGTAGTTTCCTCTAGAATTCTGGTTTCTTGGAGCATTACTCTCATTTTTTTTTAGCACAAAACATTCTAAAAAACAGCTTGAGGAGTCGGTATGATTTACTCTATGTCACTTTTTGTGTTCAGAAGACCAAAGCCTTCCTCTTCTATACACAACTCATTACTTACGCTATGAAAGGTAACCTGGGGTTTTTGCCCAGCAGAGACAACTGCAATCACACTGGTACCCGCCGAGAACATCCTCTACAATGAAGAATGTGGTGCAGCAAGTCCTGATCGTTCCTGTGTTCAGCCTTAGTTCATTCTGTGGTGCAAGTCTCCTTGCAAGGTGCAAGTTTAGTGCCTCTTCAGGGCCGTCGGGACCAGCGTGGTTCTTTAACTGTCCCCATTTTGTATTGAAATTTTTCACTTTAATATAAAAAAACCACAGCTGGTCAATGACAGCACAGGGTAAGGCAAAACACTTTTTTTTTTAATGCTGTTTTAATGCGCTGCTCTGTAGGAAAGGATAATCTATTGACCAGCTCCTTCTGTTGTGAATATCTGTATTATCTGCAAAAAGGGGAAATATTGCAGGCAGTAGACAGGAGTTGTCACTGCCAAGATCACTGCGCTCGTTTGCAGTGGGTCATTCATTGGAGCCAGCCCTGCCCCACGTAAATTCTTGTGTTTTCTCACTCAGAAATAACAGTTGACTGAAATGGAACCAAAAGGATGAGTTCTCTGTGAAGGCACCAAAATCACGCACGTTTGTTTGCCTCGTTTTTAACGCACAGCCGACACCTTTTCTCTGGAGTCTTCATTCTCATACGGACTAAGTTTTCCTGATATCAGAAATTCTGCTTACCATACAAACAGCAGTCACTGGCGTAGAATGTAGTGAGAAACTAAGATCATTTGCACATCTTTTTTATTACTCATCTTTCTACTCCACCGTGCCCATCCGTGCCTGCCTTGGGGAAAAAACCACCCCCCACCCCCACCCCTTTTTTTTACTGTTAGAGGAAGTGAAAGAAAACCGCCTGAAGTTTGCTGTGGAAAGGTATGAACTTTTATTTCGTCTAATTTACTTCACATTCACAACTCAGCACCAGGCGTTTATAATCTTCCTGGCGCTGCTACTTTACTCAATAAATCATTATCAGGCACAAAGGTTTTAGTTTCAGTTGAAATAGTGAACTCTAAACCATCATAGCAACAGCGTTAGAAACCTACTGCCTAGAGCAATTTGAGGTACAGATGTCCGTCTCTTACGTTAGAGGCAAATTTAAGATTTCATCCTTTGCTTAAGTATATGTTAGAAATGTTTTGGTTTTAATGTCTTTCCGTCTGAGAGCAAGCCAAAACCTTCGCCCCACTTGCTACATTTTCATTAAAGTTACAAGGCAGTTAATATCAAAGTGGTATTGCAGGCAGTGCACGTTAAACAGCCGTGCGGGCCTGGGTGTGCGTGTACACACAGACTCACACTTGTCACTGCATTTCTGGAATGAAAGAAATTTCTTTGATAAGTGGCAGTAAATGGTGAATGAAGTTGTACTTCCATGATCACCGAGTCTACAGTAAGCTCTACCTCGCAGTAGTTAATGACACTGGAGGCACACCTCAACCACATCAACCAGCATTCTGTATTCCCCCCGCGTGGGTTACAGTATAGTACAAAAGTCATGCTATAACAGCCGGTAACAGCCAAAATAGTGCACATTTTCTAGAAACAGACCAAAAAAGATAATCTTGGTAATTTTTCTACTCTTGCAACACCAAAATGGCATTAACAGTATCTTGTTTCAATTGGTGAACAGAAATTAAAATTTGAAAATGTGTACATATATACACACACACACACATATATATATATAAAACACTTGTATGTCAGTATTCTGTACACAGAAGTTAAAGATATGTACTCACACCCCAAAATTGCTTTTGAAAGTTATTAAAGACGTTCAGAGCAGTCCCTACTGACTATTGATAAGGCAACTGTGCAGAGTGGAGAATATTTTAAAATTAACATTTAGTACCTGTCTTTCAAAAGTAAATTAAAAAGCCTAAGGTGTTTAAGTTAAGAGGAAGACACAACACACGCAGGCACCCAAGCACGCACACAGACAGACCGGCAGTAGTTGTTCAGACCCTCGGAAGGCAAGGCCTGTGCGAGCACAGGAGCCGAACCTTGCCTGGGTCTCGGGGAGCGTGGCCAGCTCCCCTGCCTCCCTGCGGGAGGTGCGCCCGCCCCGCTCCCCCGTGCTTCTCGCCGCCGCCGCCGCCTCTGCTCCCCTAACTCCCCTTTTTGAACTGTGTAAAACTTCTTTTTAGGTCTGTTTGGCAAGTAGATATTCAGACAGGTTTTTTTTGTTTATTATAAAGGCATATTATTTTTAACCCCCTCCCATGCTATATATATATAAAATACAAAGACCATCTGCAGCATCTGTACACATCTTAGAAGTGAAATGTAAAAATGTCTGAAATCTTACAAAAGACAATCCTGTTTAAATATAGTACCCATTTTTCCCCCCAAAGGGTACTAGCCTAACCATTAATATTCTTTTTATTCCACCAGCTGCCTGTGTGGAGTAATTTATTTACACATTTTTGGTACCTTTAAACCAAAAAAGTTATACTTTAAAGGAAGAAAAACGAAAAAAAAAAAGAAGAAAAAAGAGACCATAGTTTGTAACTGTAATTTGAAAAAAAAGAAAAAAAAAATGGTACCAAAAGACCCTACGCACACAGGTTGAGGTCTTTTATGTCAAGTATCAGGTCAGGGAAAGCAGTTAGATGATGAAAAAAAAACAAACAAACCCACACACAGAAGCAACTCTAACCATTTGAATAATGAATTGACCCAGTTAGATGACTGCTCCAGCAAGCGTGTAACTAAACCCACCTAGCTTGTGGACCTTTTAACGCGCTCAGGCGCCTTGCAGCATAATTAGGCAATTGAGGTGAACACACGTTTTTTCCTCACAACCAGTTGACCAGAACCAACCTGGGACGATGTCGCACCACGCGCGCGCGTGTCCGCACGCAGACAGACACACGCGCGCGCGCTCGGCTGCCTCGCATGAAATGTACTTCTGGGGGGTTGGTTGGTTAGGAAAAGGAAGTCTACCCTCCCCCCCGCCCCATTAGCTCACCTTTGCAAGGAGACTGGGCCCTCCCCCCCCCAAACCACCCCCAGCAGGAGAAAGCAGCACACCCGCTGCCCCCCAGCTTTGTATGGTGGGTAAGTTTTAGCCTGGGGAAAACAGGCTGCTCTATGTGCTGGGCTGCTCTAGCACAAAGCCGGCACCTTAAGGCCACTCCAGACGCATATTCTCAAAAACAAATTCGTGAGCGACCCTAGCCATCCAAACCGCACACTGCGATTTAGGCTGCGCTGGACACCAGCTTGGGTTTACAAACAACTGAGCTCCAAACCCCATCCCTCCCTGCCCTTTTTTAACTCGAATACGCTGTGTGTTATCATCATACCGCTTCCCCCCTGCGGCAACTGAGAATAATTTCTGGTCTATCCTATAAGGCCCTCGGTGCCTTAATTTGGGAGTCAGCACCGGAATGGAGGTTCGGTGTTGGTTCACTGGCATTTGTGTTTTACACAGAAGTCAGTTAACATAAAATACACCCTCGCTGTTAAGACAAGGTAATCGACAGAAGCCTTAACCTGTGAGAACGACACATTACTACTCCTCCACCCTGCCGGTATGCTTTCTCTCTTGCTTTTTCTCCCTATGAAACTTGAGAGGCTTTTTCTGGCACAGCATCCAGGGGAGAGGTATCATTTAAAAGGTTTTGGGGCAAAGACAAGGCTGCTGCATTAAGCAGCGGGAGGCTGTTGGATTTAATTCCCTCAAGCAGTGCTTCTCCATTGCACTGTCCCCGAGGACCTGCGTGGATGTAAGAAGGCGGCACCACTAACCACTCCTTCCAGCACCTGCTTACAGGTGACAACAGCACTAGCCCTCCTCCTGGATTTGGCCACCTGGAGCACGTCCTCCCTCCTGGAACCCAGTAGGGCTTAAGTATCAACTCTGCCGAAAGCAGAACCGGACGAGGAGAGGGTCGGCAGGGACCAGGACCCGTGCAGGGGTATAACACTGAGTATTTGAGGTGCTTGTATAAAGTGAGGCTCTTATGAGACTTACAAACAAGCTTAACCTTAAAGAGGAAACACCTGCTGTCTCTTCTGTTCTCTCTCTCCCTTCTCAGAAAGGGAGCAGGGGAGGCAGGGGATGGAACAAGACCTTACCGTAGCAGTCTCTTGTAAAAAGTTGGGGTAGGGGTCAGCTGCATTAGAGTAATCTTGCTACTGTTTCCTCCCATTTAAAGGCACTTCTAAAGCTACTACAATACCATATCTACAGTAAATGTTTTAAGGTTAACAGTGCATTGTCCTGAAGTTGATTCCTAGAGTCTAAAGTCAAGCTCATGACAAAGAGCACAAATCTGACTACTTGTTTATGCGTACATTTTGGGGAGAGAAAGAAGAGGCAACAACCTCCCCCATGGATACACACTGCATTAACACACACGTAGGGTGATCAAGTCACAGAACATTAGTATGTACTAATGTATGTATGTCTTTCCTGAAGAGGCAATCTGATAAAATAGTTTGTTCCCAGGTTCCAGCTGCCAGCCTGTGCCCACTGCACCCGACTACTTAGATTTGCCAAGCTGTTTTGACACAAGAGTCCTTTCTGTCACTGGGAAAAAAGATATTTCAAGCAGAATCCTCATTAATGACCACGCCAAGCCTTTCAATTAGCTAATGAAATGCTCCATCGCACATAATGAGCCAAACCACAGAAATACAGAAGGAATCGGGGACCAGCAGCCCTAGCACACGAGAACTACTGAAGACAAAATTGTGCGATTTGAAGCATGACTCGCTTTGCTTTTAAATATTTGTGCAAAACTTACGTAATGTTTGTATATAAAAATTATTACAGCTTTCAATGCCGCATTTAGCAGTGTTAACTTAGAAAAGACAAAACGATATGCTGTATTCTCCCCAAACCTTTAAACACCATCACATCATCTTAGTCTTCATTTGCAAGCGTCTCAGTGGATAGCCAGATTTTGGCACCACTTAAAAATTTGCTTAAAGGTGTTCCCAGAATGCTCCGTCTGCATAGGTTCCCTACAGGAGAAAATGGGAAGGACGAGGAGAGAAAGTCTGGGGCCCCAGAGGTGTCATTTAAACCGTTTGCTCTGAAGTACATCCTGCTTTGATCCAGTTCCGAGCAGTTGCCTTGCAAAGAAGAATTGCTTTTGTACTGCCGAAGATTCCGGTTTAACATGTCTACTTCATCTGCCAGCAAAGAAACTTTATGGAAAGCAGTGATGAAGCCACCATGATTAATCTGGGCCTCAGGAACCCAGCGGAAGTAGCACAGTTTCCACAGTTTTATTTGCGTTCCAGAGAGACGGGGTAGAATTACGCCGTGCAAATCAACAGGCTTTGCAAACCAGTCTCTGAAGTACTGTTCCATACTGTTACTCCGACTCTCTGTTTGCTGTGAAAAGTCTGGTTTCACTTTTAGTATCAGGGAGTTTCTTCTTGGAAGGAACTCTTGCTCACTGATGACTCCGTTTTTTAATGCTGGGGGGACACCTCGCAATGTGGAGCTGTAGTTTTTCTGCAGAAAATAAATACAGGTAATTTTCCAGTTTCATGCTCATTTGAGTAGCAGATTTCCCTGAGCTGCTAGGAGAAATGATGTGACCTTTAAACAGTTCTGAGCTTGCGAGTCACTACTGCAGGGCTCACAGGGCAAACGGCGTGGCCACCTGTGGCCTTTAGAGAGAAACAGGTATGTGCTCTAGACTTCCTAACACAATGAATGATTGAATTAATCAGTATTCACTGAAAAAAATGACAACCCTGGGGAAAAAAGTGGCATGTCATCACTTTTCCATAGGTGAAATAATGTAAATGTTGGCGGAGCGCTCAGCCTATACATCAGAAAATGTCCTGGAACACAAGGCTCAACAAGTGACATCTCTACTTCTACAGAAAATAATTTCTTTAGGCTGGGAAGCTAAAGGAATTAACGCTCCTATGGCTAAACTGAGGGTGTAGAACACTATCTAACTGTACATTTTAAGCACCGACACCTTATAGCTGAGCACAGAAACAGGCCATTCACAGACAGACATCACTAGAGTTACCTTTGAGCGTTTGAAAGTTTTCACTGCTCCATTTTGTACGCATGGCGCGCTCTTTCCAATATACAAAGGGTTGTGAAAGAGCAGGCGATCCCTGCTTGTGAACTGAAGAGACCAGTCCCAAACGCAAGGAAATTTGAGGCCTTTCTCATCACCCAGCTGAATATTTTTGCTTATGGCAAACTCCTGCAAGAAGGTAACATTCAGGCATATTAAAAAACAAATAAAATAGGCTTATTCACAAATCTTAATTATAAACCAGTGCGTGACCACTGGGCAAAGAAGAGCAGGGATATAATTTAGAGGTGGCTGCAGATCAAAGCAGCAGAGCAGCACGACAGCCTGCTGCTGGAGAAAACAGCTGCACCCTGGGTTTAATTTGTGCAATGCAGTGGCAGGACTGATGCTTATGAGCAAAAGTTACTTTTCAGTGACGCTGTTTGTTTGTTTACTCTTAACCCCCCCCCGAACAGTTATTTTGAGAATACACCAACAGTCCCTCAATGCTCTGCTTCTTTGTAAGGTAGCTACCTACAACTTTAAAGGGAAAATGTTTAACAAAGTGAGTAAGTTTTACTTTTATCAGCCATCAAATGTATTCTACACACGGTTCTGATAAGTGCCAGTTTTTCAAAAACAAATTTAAGTGTTCAGTTTTCTAAACACCTTCGTTGTGCATTACTATTTGAACCTTACGCAGTCTTTTCCAACTTTTTCAACTACTTAAACAATTATGTCGAGAGATTTCAAAGTTTGCCCAAAGTGTGAAATTCTCTTTATTGCCTGTCATTCTACTGCATCAGTTCCAGATATAAACCTGTTTCCTAAAGGAGTACAAATAATAATGTACAATAACAATGCTTTTCTAGAAAAAAAATAAAAAATAAATTCAATCGACTTTCTTCTTTAATAGTTAAGTAACAATCTATGCAAAAATCACCTGAA
>VZTV01064716.1:0-24168 GCA_013400875.1 Anhinga rufa
CTCGCCAGATTTAATTCCAAGTGTGGCCTTGGCCTTTCCTGTCACATCTCTGCATACACTGACAGCATTCCTGTAATCCTCCCAAGTGGCCAGTCCCTTCTTCCACATACTGTGAACCTGCCTCTTCCGTTTGAGTTTCACTAGAAGCTCTTTGCTCATCCATGCAGGTCTCCTGGCTCCTCTGCCTGACTTCTTCCTCCTTCAATATTGGTTGTTCTGAAGAGCTTGAATGTGGCTGGCAGCCTCTGTGGGATGGGTGGGCAGAGCTATATTTTCGTTTCCCAAATGAGTCCGCATTTGTCTGGAGCCAAGCAATGCTGCCCTGCCAAAATGGCAGGATGCTGCTGATCACACAAACATTGTGTTAGAGGCAGCAGTTCCCAGGTCCAGGCTGCCTCTGAATCCTGCCCCTGGTGGGAGCTGGGAACAGGGCTTCGTGCATGCAAGTGGTGTAAAAAGTGGTGCTGAGGACCTTACTGAGTCTGATGAAAGCTTTATGTTATGTGCTTTGTTATACATTGACCATTAATGTGCATTGGCTGTGTCTTCTAACATAAACCTGTCGCTCCCATTAACTTTAATTAAACAGTAAGTGCACACACACACACACAGAAATACTGTATGTGTTCATGTTGATTAAGCTCAGGATATCTTTAGACTGGCAATGACACTGTGGTCTGTTGTTGCTTTTCATTAACTAGGTCTTCATGATGAAAACATCACTTCAAACCATATAATTATGGATTAATAATACTTAATCACTTGCTTGCTGATTTGTCCTTGGGGGAAAAAAAAAAAGAAAGAAAATAAGCTGGCTGCCTGTTTTGTTCAGAGCAGGAAAAAAATTGATTCTGACCTATTCTGACCCAGGTCACGTCACCCCAGTGCAAAAGCTGAATGTGCTGTATTACTGAATTATTTCAAGCAGGATACACCTGTACACAAAGATCAAGCCTGTGAAAGATAAGGACGTTCATATCTGATCTTTGAATAGCTTGCTTCAATTTTCTCTTTACGCTCACCTCTCTCTTAACTGGGTATCTTCCTAAGCTCTGCTTTACTACTGTGGCTGGTCAAGGATAGCAGTCTGAATAAGCCACAGAAGCATGGATGGTTTTTTATAGGGATAATTTAATTTTGTCCACAACTTGGAGCACTATTCTGATTGTGGTGAGCTCTGTCCTTCAGTCATGTGGATGTGCCAAGTTATGGAGATTCTTTTCTGTCATTGACTCTTGGGAGATGGAGCACTGCCAGTTTTTTGGGACTTGGTCTCTCTTATTGACTACACATCCAAGAAAACAAATTAACAGACAGGAAAACTATTCTTGGAATTACAGTGTGGCATTCATGCCTGTATACTGATATATGCTTTGCTTTTTGTTCACAGATTTACATTTCTTATTTTGTCTCTTTATAAAGAAGTCTTTTTGCCTGTTTCCTCTCCCCTGATTTCAGATAGCCCTCAGAAAACATAGTTTGACAAATAACGTATCCCATTTACCATTCACTTGTACAGTTGTTAAATACATCAGACTGTTCATTGTGCTAGTGCATAATAAAATAGCCATATATATATATATAACGTACATCCATAATTATATCCATTAAACTGTACCCCATATCACCTCTTACAGGAATATTTGGTGTCAGGTTTGGTATGAACTCAATTCAGTATCAGGAGAACTGATTGTTCGTATCCTGTTTAGAACAAATGATTTTTATGGAAATAACCATACAATCCCGACAGGAAAATTTTGACAACATAATTGCATAATAATCAAATAATAACAATATTCTGAGCAGCAAAGAGGGGTATGTGTGTGTATGCTCTGTGTGTGTGTGTACATAGCTAGAAAAAATCTGAAATTCCTCTATTTATTTAAAGAGACTTTACTCAAGTAAAGCTGCAAAATGTGACTAAATATCTGTTCAGTTAAACTATGATGAAGTAGGTTTAGACATGTGTTCAAGCACAGAAATAATCAGGTGGTGCCATGAACAACAGCCTGGTTCCTGATAAATGCATGTTCCTTATCTCTTCATCTCCTCTCTGTGCAGAATTTCTAGCTGCTCTTGTGCCTCTTGGTACTCTTTGTCCTGGCAAATGCCTGAACGTGCTGTGGCTAGTCTGGAACAAAGTGTGCGTGCTTTGGTCAGCCAGGGTGTGTGAGCAGCTGCCTAGCAGAATATCTAACACCCAAGGCCTGTGGCCTTTCCCCAAGTTGGGATGTATTTGTGTCTCTGCCCAGCTGTTTGAGTATCCCCCAACCTTGTAGGACCTTTACATCTTTGAACTTCCACCCCTTCCTAACATGGTAAGAGTTGTATTTGCAAAGGTTAAATTGAAGATCAAAGTCATAATTTCTTCTGGAGTGCAAGGAGGAGAGGACTGTCATCATAGGCTCAAAACAGAAAAGCAGGCTAAAAAATCCACCTTAGCATCTGTTTCACTTTCTGTGTTGCACTTTGTTCTCCCTGCAGAATTGTGTAAAGAGCTGGTCGTTACATTCTGCTCTCTGACCCAGTGAAGACAAAGCAAATATGCACATTAAAAGTGTGCATTGAAACTAGTTAGGCAAGGTTGTAAATTGTGAGCTTGTCATGGAGTTTGTGCCCTTCATATCTTGCTTCACTCATACTGGAGAATATACAATGCAGAAAGGTGAAAGCAAATTGGTCTGGTTCGGCAAAAACACCAGCAGAGAATTTCAGAAATAAAACTGCAAGCTCAGTAACAAGGCAATTTGAGTACTTTGCTAAATTAAAGATGGGGGTGGGAGAAAAGGTTCTGAAATGCAGTTCTTTTGGATGCATGTGCTGCAATCTGTGTTATCAGAAGTCAACGGCACAAGCTCCCTACACGTTTCCTATTACACCTGCAGTAGACAGTTCAGCCAGAACAGAAAACGGTACCTTTTGATTCACTACCAATGACACTTTAATAGAATAGAGGGAGAAATGTCTGCAGTCTATAATAAGCAATATGTCAACTAAGCGCTGTCAGCCTGTGTAGACAGCTCCACATCATGATTTATTATGTTAATTACAGTCATGTGGGCCTCATGCTCTTAAGTCTGAAACTGCTCACATTCTCAGCTTGATTTAAGAATACACTTTGGCCAAGAATTAAAGTGCAGCTTATTATGATTAATGTAATAAAATATTTATTACATACTCATTTTCTTTGTTTCACTGCTTGTTGCCCCAGTTAGACTGTCTCATTCTGAAACAGTGATATAAATTAGATTTCAGATGTTGAGGATCCTCATCTGTTTTTAATCTTGCTCTTCAGTGTTGTTCTTTTTTCCACATCCCTTTGTTCTGATTCTCCCTTCTCTCCCCCTCGTCTTTAGTTCCCTCCAATATTTCCCAACTCTGCTTCTCAGCTGCTGCCTGGAGTGAATCAAAAGCAGGCGAACTTTATAGTCCTGGCTCATCCCTTTGAGACCTCTTGCATTGCTTCTTCAACTATGCTTATTAAAGTTAGCTCTTAAATGCAATGACATTAAAACTAGTGGTAGGCCGTAGCTGAGAACACGCTAAGCCTCTGGTAATGTGGGATGGCATGTAAATAGAAGACTGAACTGTAAGGCGATACGTATTTGTGTCCTGATTCTCATTCTTCTTCCACAGGGCTTGCAACTGCAGACAGGCACAAAATTTTGCCATATTTTCCAAAATGCCATATAAATTTTTACCTCTGATTTTGTGCAAACCAGACCACTAGTTAAACTGCTGGCTGAGCGATCAGTGCTTGCGAGATCTGTTTACACATGTAAATTTGGCTTTCTCTGTATGAGCACATAAAGGTGGAAACCTTATGGAAAATGTAGTGTCTTGTTTTTCTCATATAAGAAATGGGTTTTTGCTGTGAGAATCTGTATTTTCTCCCTAATGCTTCATTAATTTTAAAATAAGCTTAATTCAACAAAGGAGGTGTTTCTCAGATCTTTACCCTTTTTTTTCTGTCCTCATTTTGATTTTTTCTTCTTGTTTTTATCTTGGCAACTTTTGAATTGAGTCATCTTATACATATAAATATTATTCAGTTGTGCCCCTCTTCCACCTTCTAAACATGTACATTCTTAGTCCAGTTGATTTCTACATTTCTATGTAAGTGTATACTTAAATACAGGGATGCCAATCCAGAATGCACTTAAAATATGCTTTGTTGAATTGGAAACTTATTTGGGAGAAAAACAGATATTCTGCTGAGGATGTGTGTGCAACAATTTCTGGACTGGTGCCAAGCCAGCCAAGTCCTCTTGGAAAATGAGTGCATTGCTTCTGCCAGGCATCATCCAGCTTCCCACTCTCAGGGTAGGTTAGACAATCACTGACATACTCCTTTAAGTCCTTCTGCCACAGATCATGAAGTAAATAACATGTTTTCAAAGGGCAACATTTCACTGTGTTGCGAAAAAATTCCTGGATAAAAAAAAGAATTCTATTTTCCAGAGTAAAATATTTAACCTGAAGAAAATCACTGGCAAAAAATGTGTCTTGTCCTTAGCCTTAAACAGAAATCAGTACTTTGAGTTTTCTAAGCGGAGTTAGCCATAAATTGGTTGGAAATTAATAGATTATATGGCTGAATACAAAGATGCATACTCAACCTAAACCTAACATTTGCTTCACTTTGTGGGTAGTGTTTTGCCACTTAACAACTCCAACAGCACTCTGGTTTCACCAATCTATCTGATTTTTTTAACCTGAGCTTTGAAAGAGGAGCAATTATGTGTTAGAAGTGAACATAGTTGAAGAAAGTTTAGTCACTTATTTTGAAAGGAAAGGGGTTTAGCTTCTTTTTATGTCTTCTAATGTTTTGAGGTTTGCAGTATAGAAAACTCCAAGCATGGCTTTTATATCCTCCACCTCTATGAAGACTTGGGTCCCTGGACCTCAGTCAATTATATAACAGTCCAAATAATTTGTCTTTATAAAGGTCCTGTAAAGGTAACAGCTAGCATGGAAATAAGAGAGGGATGAGGCAGGTCAGGTAGACCTGGAGCTGGTCCCAGGCTTGGTTGTAACCAGGTGACTGACTTGGAACAGGGCAGCTAAAATAGCAGACTCCAGTCCAGCTGTGAGCTGAGAACATTTTGTCTGGACATCACAAAGTATAAATGGTTTCTCCAGTGTTTTTGGAAAATATCTTCTGCTTTTGCTATTCTCCATGCTGTGCCACAAGGAGCAGCTGTAGCATCCTGCTGTTGGGCAAGCCTGGGAGAGCTGGAGTTGCTGCCAAATGGAGGTGGAATCTGGGTAAACATGAAGTGAGTAGCTCCACTGTCAGGACACAGAGGAAATGCATTTTGCATTGCAGGAATTCACACCAGTGCACCACAGAACAGCTTCAAAAGGAGATAGGTAACTATACAGTCTTATACCCCAGAAATATTACTGTAAGTGTTCAGTGGAAGAAGTGAAATGAGAGGTAAAACTAGCATGCAACAGTTCTCTTTTCCACTAGCCCTGACAAAACCAAAACCAGACAACTAGATGGAGATCATCCTTGAACAAATAAAAACATTTTTTATTTAGATAGAACCTTTTTGTTGAAATAGCTCAGATGTCATGTACAGTCAGGTGGAGAAGAAGGGAGCCTTGTACAAATCAAAGTCCCCAGAGCGTTGCTGTTTTGCACCTTTCATTAGTGATTGCTAGTATCCACTGCATAAAAGGTTGATCCGGTCAGTCATAGGAGGACATAAATTCTTAATCCCTTGTCATGGCTACAAATTTTCTGTCATCTGAGGATCATGCAGTAGTCCTGTTAATATTGATGTGAATTTTATTATTGATTTTGCCAGCAGCCAAATCGCACCTCATACCTTTTCAGGCTGTTCTGGTGAGAAAGTAGTGAAAGTGAGTGCAAACTGAAAACCAGCACTAGTCTCTGAGTGAGCATCCATTTATCAGACCATTCTGTACCTTGCAAAAAATGTAGAGATGACTGAAGTTTATTTTAGTGACTCTTACTTCATGGAGATACCAATGTATAAATCTTACCGTGATCCTTTGCTTGGAGTCTGTGTCCTTTTTTTCTTTGATGGAATCTAAAGCTTTTAATTTTAAAATCATAAAATATTTCACTGATAATTTTGTTGGAGGAGGTTAACTGAATCGAAGCATTTTTTTTCCAGAAAATGTAACATCTTTCATAAATGGATTTTAATTCATGAATTTCTATCATACTACAGAATTTACATGCTAATGAAAGCCTTTTCTGAAAATGTTAAACTACATAGAGTTTGACTTAATGTAATGGAAGTAGGGAGCTTTAATTGTTAAACAGAATAGAGTAGCAACATCAGAAATTCAAGAATATGAGCACTTCCTTCTACTTCAGTAATCTGCAGCCAACAAGTTAATCCTTTGATCCTGCAGACCTCGGAAGCTGTTAGATGTCAAAACCTGATGAAAGTCTTCAGGCAGTCCCAGGGTTTTCCCGCCCTCTTTTGACTCACCAAGCCTAAGCTTAAATAAGTATGATTGTTATGGCACAGGAAGCACACTTTATTTGGCCTTAGGACTTCCTAAAGAAATGGTTATTTTTGGATATGAAATAATTACATTAAAACATATGTATTTTTGACTGAAGCCTTTGACTATTGCATGTGTGTAGGAGTTGCCCCAAGGACATTAGTCTGTACCAGACAGTGAAAGTGCCAAAAACATAATTCTCCAAGTGTTTAGTACTCCCTGTCTCTTAATCTCAGGGTGTTTCTGCGAATGCTCAGAGGCATTTCTGCCGGGGAGACCTCCTGCTCTTACCGTCACCCTTGCTTTTCAGCGGCAAGATAGGACAGTGGCTTTCACTTCATTATTCCTGTGATACAGTTAAAACCAGCTGTCAGTGTTCTAAATTTTGTATGCAGAAAGAGGGCTGATATTCAGGGATGCCATGGTATGATGATGCCATTCAGCCACTCCTGACAGGGGAGCTGTAGCACTGCTTTCAGGAGGGCACGTTTGTCAGAGGGTCCCCCAGCCTTTGCCCCCATGACTTGACCATACCTCCCTTGTGCAACAGTATGACCTCTGCCCACTGGTGTTGTTCACTAACATAACATTCTGTCTCCCATAACATCCTCAGCCAAGCTAAGGAAGTGTGGGTTGGATGAGTGGACAGTGAGGTGGACGGAGAACTGGCTCAACAACAGGACCCAGAGAGTTGTCATCAATGGGGCAGAGTCTGCTTGGAGGCCCGTAACTAGTGGAGTCCCCCAGGGGTCTGTGCTGGGTCCAGTCCTGTTCAACCTATTCATCAGTGACCTGGATGAAGGGATGGAGTGTGGCCTCAGCAAGTTCGCCGATGACACCAAGCTGGGAGGAGTGGCTGATACGCCAGAAGGGTGTGCTGCCATCCAGCGAGCCCTGGGCAGGCTGGAGAGCTGGGCCCAGGGGAACCTCATGGGATTCAACAAGAGCAAGTGCAAGGTGCTGCCCCTGGGGAGGAACAACTCCAGGCACCAGTACAGGCTGGGGGCTGACCTGCTGGAAAGTTGCTCTGCTGAGAAGGCCCTGGCAGTGCTGGTGGGCAGCCAGTGCCCCTGAGCCAGCGCTGGGCCCTCGGGGCCAAGAAGGGCAGCGGTGTCCTGGGCTGCATGAACAGGAGTGTGGGCAGCAGGGCGAGGGAGGTCATCCTGCCCCTCTGCTCTGCCCTGGGGAGGCCGCATTTGGAGTGCTGTGTCCAGTTCTGGGCCCCCCAGTTCAAGAAGGACAGGGAGCTGCTGGAGCAAGTCCAGTGGAGAGCCACAAGGATGCTCAGGGGACTGGAGCATCTCCCTTATGAGGAAAGGCTGAGAGACCTGGGTTTGTTCAGCCTGGAGAAGAGAAGGCTGAGGGGGATCTTATCAATGCTTATAAGTATCTGAAGGGCGGGTGTCAGGAGGATGGGACTGGGCTCTTCTCAGTGGTGCCCGACGACAGGACAAGGGGCAACGGGCACAAGTTGGAACATGGGAAGTTCCACTGAAATATGAGGAAAAACTTCCTTACTGTGCGGGTGCCAGAGCCGTGGTCCAGGCTGCCCAGAGAGGCTGTGGAGTCTCCTTCCCTGGAGACATTCAAACCCCGCCTGGATGTGGTCCTGTGCCCCTGCTCTGGGTGTGCCTGCTCACGCAGGGGGGCTGGACAAGATGATCTCCAGAGGTCCCTTCCTACCCCTGCCGTTCTGTGATTCTGTGACTTGAGAATGTTGTTTGCCTGCAGATACCTTCTTGAAACGGTGGGGACAGGAGAAAAGAAAGGTAGGAGCAGGCTGTGGTTTACATTCACTGTTTTAGTGGGCTGCGTATGGCCATGGCCTGTAGGCAGGATACCACTCCTTTTCAATAATTGCAGACCAGGGGCAAGAGCCAACCTGCAAAGCGCTGGGGTGTGGAGAGAGAGCACTCTAGCTACGGCATGGAGGTATGTGGTGCCTTGTGTGCAGTTAACTAGGCTTTTTCACCTGCATGAAAGCATTTTGGTGGAAGCAGGTCTGCTGCAGAAGCATTTTCCTAGTCAGAACACAAATTGTGCAGAGAAGACTGGTTGTGGTGTGATTACCACCAAAAATGTACCTTTTCTGACATCTCACTGCCTGCCTTAAGCAGAATTTAAGACTGTTTACAATAATAGCTGAGGTTCATGACTCCCACTGATGTTACAAACCCTCTCTGAGCTTAACAATCTGCATATGTCTGTTGTGAAAGCAAGTGCCTTTCCCCCCGCCATATGTAGTTACAGAGGTTATGTCCTTTTCAGGGAGTCTGAGTGTGCGTATGTGTGCAAGCTGAAATAAAAACAACCATGAGTTCGATAACATCGCTGATAATGTTAAATCTTGGCTGCGTTAAGATCAGTTTATGAAAAGATCAGAAGACAGCTGTTGCCCTGTGGGAGGGATCATGTCATGGTTGCAGGCCAGCCTGGGACACTCGGCTCCCACTAGGTTGTCTGTTTAATCTCTGCTAGGTCACTTTATCTCTTTGGCTACATTTAAACTGGGACATCAAAACTACTCAACACTTTTTCAAACTCTGAGTTGGGAGTTTACCCCAGATCCCACAGTAGGGTGGGTTTTACTGGCTTTTTCTGCCACGATCTGGTTTTCTTGGAAATTAAACTCCAATGTGGGATTAGATAGGAAACACAAGAACTCCAGCCAGGTCTTCTGTGCAGTGATGCAGCTAGAGGGGGCAGGATCTCAGGAGATGCACCTCCAAGTCAACCTATTTTTTATGTTTCTGCCCCTAGCTGTGAAACAGGGGTAACGGCATTTCTAACTCCAAAGGTTGTGTTATGAGAAGCAAAAGCCATTAAGGATAGCTTGGCTTGGTAGATCAGTGATGGCAATGATTTTTCATTGGTTGGTTTAGACCATTTTACTAGCCGAGACAAATTAGACATGAGAGCATCTGTCTTCCTTCTGGCCAACAACAGACACCTAGAGAAGACTATAAGAAAGGTGCAAGCATATATGATACCTTTCCACTCTCATATCCTCCAGTAATTTGCAGCTCAGGGCTTTCCTGATACAGAGGTGTTCTTTTGTATTGAGGAGCGCTTTGTGATTTTTTTTTTCTGTGCTTTTACCCAGTTTTGGAACCCATGCACACTGAGGAACTGATGATACTGTGAGCAGTGGAGGCCCAAGAGGAAACAGGTTTATGCTTGCAGTGGTCAAGAAACTAATATAGATCCCCACCTGTGTTTTCAGTAGCTTCCAGCAGGACCACAGAAAAGTTTAAAAGAAAAAAAAAGTAAGCCCTGTCCAAAAGAACTTTTGGTCTCAACTCAGCAAGATGCAGCAAAGTGAGACCAAGCAAACATCTGGGAACTGCTACATTGGAAACACTCCTGTCTTAGGACAAGAACATTCACATTCAATACCCAGACCAAGAGATGAAGTCTTGTACCTCAACGGTACATCCTTATGTACATCCTTACCATAACATACATATTTTCAAAAATTCACTGATAGCAGTTGAGATGCCTTTTAGTCTTGAGGTCTTAATGACTGAATTACTTTTACATAGCCTTTTTTTATCTGTCAGTCTGGGTGGATATTTAAGGAACAAAATGACATTACACCAGCCTTATCTTCTCTGACGTGTTGCTAGAGCAGAAGCAATCAATGCCAAGTATCCAGACTGTGGTAAGGTCTTTGATTCGGTTTCTGCTTATTTCCTGTAGGCAAAGTAGAGGTTTGTAGAGTAGGTGGGTTTGTTGTAAGTATTTTACAAGGGCCATTTGCAGGCTGCACCCAGAGAATAATTTTTGTGGTCTTTCTCCTGTCAAAAGTTGTATGGAAAGGACGGAAGGTGTACCTGGTCTTGAGCATTTTTTCATTAGTGATCCAAGTGGCATAATTGTACTCGGTCTGGCTGGGATGGAGTTAACCTTCTTTATAGAGACCCGTACCCTGCTGTATTTAGGATTCGTAGCCAAAACAGCGTTAATGACACACCAGTGTTTTGGCTGTTGATGAGCCAGATTTGCACAGCATCAAGGCTTTCTCTTTTTCCCAGTCCATCCCCCCAGCAGCTAGGCCTAGCGTGGGCAAAAGGCTGGGAGAGGACAAAACAGGGACAGCTGACCCAGACTAACCAAGGGGATATTCCCTGCCCTACAACATCATGCTCAGCAATAAGAACTGAAGGGAGGGTTTTTTGGGGGGAGGTGCTCAGAGACTGTCTGGGCATTGATCTATTTGTGGTGAGTGATTGCCTTTGCATCACTTGTCGGTTGGGTTTCTTTTTCCTCTTTCCTTCAGTCATTAAACTGTCTTTGTCTTGACTCATGGGGTTTTTTTGCTTTTGCTCTTCCTATTCACTTCCCTGTCCCTCTGGGGTGGGGAATGACCAAGTGGCTGTGAGGTACTTAGGTGCTGACCAAGGTCAACCACCACAATAATAGAGAATAAGATTATGAAATAATGAATTAGTAAAAAGTTCAGCAATATTGAAAGTGTGCCTGGATACAATTTATGTCTCCATGGTAGTTGGAGATGGATTATATGGTTTCTTTCAGCACTATGAAATCTCCTTGGTCAAATGAAGAAGTAAGACTTTAATGACATGAAGAATTATGTCTCCTTCCTAAGCTATCCTAGGCTATAAAGAGCTGTCTTAGTTTAGTTAGGCTCAGCTGCATCATCTGCTTTTGCTGTGGATGAAGAGCATGTAAAGATGATCACAGTGGCTCAGCTGACATCTGATGACTTTGGCTGTCTTAGACTCTGTCCGTTGGGTCTCACTGCCTCCCTGCATTCGTCCCATGCTATGAGATGCCCCTGATATCTGAGCTGTCTCATAGGGAGAGAATAATACACTATCACTGCAGGCTGGATTCACAGTTGAAATTGACGTAGCTCTCCTTATGTGGCTGGATGAGAAGCTGACCCATGATCTTTAACTTTTCCCACCTGCCTTGTGGACTAACACACCAGAGCACTGCAGGAATGCAGTGTTGCTGGGGTGCTGTGTCACTCATGCAACTTCAGGGGATCTTTAATTCAGCATGTATTTTATAACTGTTAGCTGCAGATATGGCAATTTCCTTTGCAGATTAAGGAAAGATGCCATAACATAAATGACTGACTGGGTGTCACTGCTATGTTATGACAGGCTGTCCTCTAAGAAGTAGTGATTGATGACATGTATAAAAAGAAGCCATTATGTGTGCTGTTTATATTGAAACAGTACTTAAAATGTGGGCTGTCAGTCAAAGCACTGATTACTTACACAGTGCTATAATAAGTGGTGGTAGGTGCAGTGAACAAGGTGCCAGAATAACTGTTTGTTTCAGAGCTTCAAACAGCGTTGTCTCTTTATTTCCAGCCTGCATCTAGCCATAATGAAAGGTTCTATCCTATACACTGCTTAAAGCATGAGACTTCACTGCAGGCTGTTAGGAGCCCTTTGATACTGACATCAATATTAAAACCAGTTTCTGAAACAGGCTGGTGACCTTTTCTTTTTCCCCTTGAGCACACTTAAGAGCAAACCACTCCGTGGCAGCATTTTTCATGGCTGCAGAAGCCTCCAAAGGCCTCAGCTGCAGTCCCTTGCTTCTCTGTGCTTTGCAGAGGGTTTGAGGACCCCTCTCAATAGGTTTCACTGAGTGCTGTGTATGCAGCAGATGCCTCACAGTGAAGACACGGGACCGGGTCGTGGGGGTTATAAACTCAGTCCTGTTTCTGGCCTGCTGGCAAGTCCCGGGCCAAGTCACTCCCAGTGCCTCTTTTTACAGCTGTGGTATGGAGGTGACGGGATGAACTCTCTTCAGACTCACTCTGTAGATGGGTGGGAGGGGAAGCTGCCCAGCTGTGCACCAATGTTTCTGCACCGCCTGAAACATTGCAGCCAGGCTAGGGAAGAGATGGGACCACCTTCCTTCCCCTGCTGCCTCCCCTGTTCACAGGCTCGCAGGGCAGAGTGGGCACAAGGAACAAGTGTCTGGGCACTGCTGCAAAGCATGGGCGTGCTACTTGGCCTGACATGAGCTTGGCTGGAATGACAGAAGCAGTGGGAATTTCACCTGGTCTCATACCACTTTGTGGTGTGTATGTTGTGTGGGAAACACCTGGCGAGTGTTACTATGGCACTGCTGAAAGGACACCAAAACGTATGGGGTTTGCAATGATACAGAACAAAAAAGAACTTGCTTTTTTTCCACTCTTCTGCTTATTAAGTGGAAGAGAGAAAAAGGAATGTTCCATAGTCAAATAATTAACTTTTTCTTTCTTTGCATTTGCTATTCATTTTCTAAAACCATTAAGGTTTGTCACATTCATAATTACAGTTCCACCTTTGTGCTTGTAAGCTGCATCCTTGTACAGGTGGATAGTTTGAATATGCCAAGAAAATAGTCCTTAAGTACACACACCGCTTACATGTAAAACGCTGTTCCTTTTTATGCTTATCTTATGATCAGCCTGAAAATCAGTTGTCAGTATCAACCATTACAGCGGTAGCATCTGAATGTTGTGGTTTGATACATCACTGATTGTAAGGACCTTTAAGTGTAGCCTTATAAAGCAATATAAAGTTGTTTCCAGAATTTGATTTTTCTACAAAATGAAAAGAAATTATCACAATTGTACTTCCACTGTCAAGGTACAGCTTGATTTTGTAGACAGACCGTATAATCATGTTTTTCTTCCATGTTTTCGGATGTCAACATATTAACTATTTTTTTTTATTCTTGTACATTTGTAAATTACACATTGCTGTGTAGTACTTTTACTTGCCAACTCCTTTGTTAGGATGTGCTGCATTACTTTGTACTGCATATTTCTGTCTATATTTATTTAGCTCTTTAAAAATGTGTCTGATTAAAGATAATTTTTACTGTCATAAATATGATGCTTTAGTTATTTTTTGTAGAAGAAAATTGGAACCAGTACAACCTCTGGTTTCACAAATGAAGCAATTCAGAATGGGCTCATTACTTGGATTGAGCCCTGCACACAGCATTGGGATCCACAGAAAAACCTTCTACCTTGCATTTGTTCTAAAAAGCAGATTGCCTTTTATCCCATTGTTTTCCACAAATCTCCATGCACAAAACTGTGCCCCAGTGTCATGAGGAGCTCACTTGGGCATTGTGCCATACTCTAGTACATCATTTGTGAAACTGAAGTTGGCTTTTCAGTCATGTGACAGGTATGTAACGATGTTTTCCAGTGCTCTTTGTGAAATTGATTTTAATTTTTTTTCCTTTTTAAGGAAATTTGCTTTGGGGTAAGGCACATCGCACAAACTCACTGCATCTGCTTTCTTTTGTCTTTCCCCTTCTCCCTGTTCCAGACCAGGATGAGAGAGCAGCAGAACTCAGCAGGGAGCAGAATGAGAAGACCATTCGCAGCACGCAGACAGCTCTCCGCAATTTCCGAGAGTTCCTCATCTCCAAGTACCCCTCTGAGACCCGGGAGATCTACGTCATCCCCTGCAAAGAGCTTGATGCCTACCTTGCTTCCTTTTTTGTGGATGCCAGACAAAAGGATGGGTCTGAATATGAGCCAAACAGTCTGGCCAACTATCAGTGTGGGCTGGAGCGGTATCTCAAAGAACATAGGTATGGATACAGTATTACGAGGGATAAAGAGTTCAAGAGGTCCCAGGAAGCTCTAAAGCAAAAGCAGATAGAGCTGAGGTGTAAAGGAAAAGGAAACAAGCCACACAAATCCATGAAGCTCACCTTTGCGGATGAGCTTATCCTGCGCAAAAGAGGCTTATTGAGCCGGTACAATCCTGAAGGGCTGCTGAACCTTGTCTGGCTAAACAACACTAAGGCGTTTGGACACTGCACAGGTTTCCATGGGTCCACCCTGAAGTGGGGAGACATCCGGCTGCGGGTGACAGAGACTGGGTTGGAGTACCTGGAGTGGATGGGGCCGGACAATGGAGACGTCAATGCCAAGAGCAAGAGAGGCGGGACGGACTCCCGGGTGTACGCCACCCAGCACTCGCCACAGACCTGCCCTGTACAAGACTACAAGGAGTATGCCCAGAGGCGGCCTCCAGCCATGCGCTACGAGGACGCGCCTTTTTACCTGTCCATCAAACCTGTTGTCAACTTGGCCGCGCTTCACTGGTACAATTGCCAAGCCCTGGGGAAAAACAAGCTTGCCAAGATGGTAAAGACGATGTGTGAGAAAGGCAACATCCCTGGCAGGAAGACCAACTTCAGCGTCTACCAGAGCTGCAGCACCCTTTCAGAAGCACAGAGCAACCAGCTGGTGCTGATCTGCAATAACTTGAGCCAGCAGGCTGCCCAGTCCATGGCGAGCCACTCCAATACTGGCAACTTCATAGTGTCAGCATCCTATGACTCTTCCTCTGACACGGCTTGAAAAAGAGATATCACCGGAACACTTTTTTCTTTTCCTTTTTGTTGCAAGCATTGAATTTGTGCCCAATAATACACATCAGCTGTGATTGTACACCATTCCCTCATAGCCCTCTCTCTAGTGTTAATTCACTTTATAAAAATATATAAATATATAATATATTTTTCTTTTTACAAATAAGTCAATAGAAATAGTTTAGTATTACTAACATAGTATTTATAGTGTTGATACAAAAATGAAAGGTACTTATGGGTTATAATATAAATGCAGATTTTAAAAGGACAAAAATGGTTCTCAGGCAACACAAGATAGACTGGAAATTCCATTTTTAACATGCACACATCAGTGAGTGTAAATCCCCAGGGAGGCTTACGTAGCAATTCTATTTTAAAGCATTTTTTCAACTTCTTATTTTAACATGACCTCCCAGAGTGGAGGAGACAAACTTACCACTGGCTGCTGGTTCTTACCTGCTGGCTTATTCTTGATCAGCAAGACCAAGAAATAGAGATACATCAATGTAAGTTCATGAAACCATTTACAACAATTTTTGTCTGGTTTTTATTTTGTTTCCTGAGGCTCATTTATGCCAGATGGGAAAAAAATCCTGAAGTCAGCTAAAGGCTATTTTTAAATTTTGTTTTTGTTGATGATTTTCTGTGATCAAAATGTTGCTGGTCTTTAGACTAAAAAGTATTGTTTTCAACAGTATGCAAAAGTATCGTGGCAAAACCACTGTCATACACATAATTTTAACTGTTTAAGCATGGGTTTTTAGTATTTTGTCACTGTGTATACTTAATGTAAAATCTACTGACTTAGAGCCACTCTTTCAGTATTCTGGGGAATGCAGCACTGCAGAAAAATCTGCAGTCTATCCCAAACTGTAATGAAAAATGCATCAGCTATGTCTTAAGCCATCATTTGAAATCCACAAAAAAATAGCAGAGTGTAACAATAATGTCATATTTACTACAGAAAATGAAAAAAACTGGGTAGTTTTAAGTGCTGGGAAAAAAAAAATTAAGTCAGCTGCACATAATCTATTTCCATTGCAGACAATGTAAAATGTGCATGTGAACCTGAAGGCAGAATTTGGTCCTTAAAGCTACTGTTCCAACATTTGACTTGGCAACATAATTGTTCGTCTCTAAGTACAGGGAAAACACTAACAAATTCAGTATTTCAGTGAACGATTGTAATTCTTGACCTTTAAAATGATGTACAGTACTTCCCAAGTAATTCAGCTTAGTTTATGTTCCACTAGGATATCCTAGGGCCATGATGAGGCTTTAGACAAGTCTACTGGGGTGATCTAATGCCCACTGAAGTCAATGAAAGAGTCAGCCTCAGCTGACTTCCCATGGGTGTTGGATCAAACTGTTACTGAGGGGCTTTTTTGGGTTTGAGTTTTTTTTGTTGTTGTTGTGTTTCTTTATTCTTGTTTATCTTTTTCCTTCACATTCCTGCATGTCCTTCATATTCTTTAGATCTGCAACTGAACTTTAGTCATCACTAATTCCAAAGAAAGGATGAAACAAAGGTAGCAGACAGAAATAAAAATCACCCACCTGGCACTATTTAAAACCTGTTTTCTGTTGCTAGGGTGAATTTTTCCTGTGTGTGAGGGAGGTAGCAGAATTCCTGCACCTCACTTAAGCCTTATTGAAGGTCTGTTTTGGGGATGGAGTAGGTAACAAATGTGCCACTGGAAGGTCTAAGAGCAGAGATTTCCACTGTAACAAACATCTGTCCTCCCACAAAGCTTCTGCAGGTGACACAGGCTGACTCTGATCTCTTTGTGCTCCAAAGGTACAAAGTCTGGGTTTCCCATGTGCCAGCTCTCCCAGGGTCTTGCATGCCATGGCAGTGCAACCACCAAATCTGCAGCCTCTGAGTTACTGGCTGCTGTCTCTCAGGGCTGTAGGGTAGGCAGTGGATCGGTGGGCACAGCCCCAATTCATACTGCAGAGCTGTGCTTTTGTGATTTGGTTTTGGGGCTTGAGACCAAATCGTGACACTACTGAAGTGAGTGGAAGCTATGTCCATGACTTTCAGTGCCATGGCAAAGCTGGCTTGTAGGTGAAGGAGAGGAAAGCACAAAAAGGTTTCAGTTGCAGCCAGCAAGACAACTTCCCATCTTCCAGATGAGGGCAGCCATCTGACTGCTGTTAGCACAGCCTAGCCTTTTCACAGCACTGCTTTTAATATGCTACAGTTAAAAATAGTTTTGCAAGGCTGGTGCTGCTCTCTGTGGGATTTCTTTGCTGTTTCCCACTGAGGACTCATGCAGCTGCTCTTAGTATGTACAGGAGTGCGGGGGGTCCCATGCCAAGGAACTCCCTAGGGGTGCCAGGTGAGAGCTCAGCCACAAAGCTAGCCTCTAGGAAAGTCTTTGATCTCTGTTTCTCCCCCATTGCACTCATCTCAGCACTTCCCAGTGGCAGCTATTGCAGGATGTGACTTACTTCCCCACTTTGCCTTTCCTGTGCTGAAACGTGAGGCCAGGTATCAGCTGGCCTTTGTGGGGTAGCAGATCTTTGCTTCCCACCCCTGCTCCCCTCTCCAACTGCCCCTCTTTGCTGGGAAAAGCTGCCTTGAGCTTGTAGGGGAAAGAAACCACCCCACAATGTGTCTGTCTCGTGTCTTTCCTCAAGCCCTACCAGGCAGGAAACTAGACATAACCAAATTACTTCTCACACTATGATCAGGCTCAGAGTTCGGCAACGGTTCACATCTTCTGAGGGTATGCCTTAGGTGTGTTGCTTCAGAGTGGGCTATTTTGTGTGGGCCATTTAGTGTGGTAATTCCACAGTTATCCTTGTCTCCAAGGAGGCAGATCACTGGCTGTGGATGTGCCATGCTGTAAGCAGGTCTTCGAAGTACTGCTTTGCATCACTGCTGTAATTCAGCCCCAACACAGACCTCGGCAGGAGGCAAAAATGCTCAGAGTGACACAGAAGAAGGAAGACAGGCAGTCTTGGGTTTTGAGCTGGGAGGTCATAAAAAGAATTTCTTATGACTTCTTGGCTCCACATAGTCTGAGTTGTTGTGCACCAGAGCATTAGGATGGTTTATGGTAATGTCCAGCCTGCGCTTTGGGTGAAGCAAGGCCTCCGATACCCTTGGCTTAGCAAGGCACATCAGCAACTTTTGCTTGTCTGGTTGGGGATAAGCTGTGGCATATGTGTGCTTATTGTGATAACCTCAATGTTATAGGAATGGTTTTGTTCTGCTTTGCAACATCTCTTGTAACTCCAGCTTCCAGTTGGTGTTGATGGCAGATTGCCTGGCAAATTCTGACGGGGCAGCCCCAAATAGACTACTTGTTGAAGTAGTTAAACACATATGGCCAGAATATGATACCCAAGTAGTATCATACTCCAAAAATAAATTTATTAGCTTTGAAGGGCATTTAGCACAACATATTACCCAGTCTTCATTTGTGGACAGTTGCAAGGAATTGAGTGACCACAGCTTAATTAATTACCATTTGTGTTATTGCCCTGGGAGGGTTGTTAACCCACTGGGAAGGAGACTTCTGATTTAAACTACTCTCATGGTTTTGTCTCATGCTGGCAGGAGAGTAGATGTCCCAGTTGCTGCGGCTCAGGTGACAGGTGACAACTCAGTTGCTTGTAATTGTTTCCCAGTACTCCGGCTGAGGGTGTCAAACCTCCACCAGGCAGTTGCAAGCTCACTGTGATGCTGTGTAGCTTCCCCGGTGCTAAGACATGGCAGCGTGGCCAGGGGCTAGTGCTGCCAACTCTTACAAGCCTTCCTCTCTTCCTAGGCAAAGGATTGGGGTCTCCTACCATGGCTGTTGATACCGAGTACCTTTTACTGTGAAATCAAAAGGGCAGCTGGCAAAACACCGTACTGCTCTTCTGGCCCAGCACAGCCTGTGAACCGGTGGTTGAGTGCAGTGGCTTACAGTGAGGCACTGCAGGCAGCTGGCTGTTCTCAGGACTACGCTTTGCTCTGATGTAAAAGCTGAGATTTTGCCCCACACTACAGGCTGTGATTTCAATAAGACAGGGGTAACTGGCTCCAAAATGGGGCTCACTTTTCTCCTTTCTTTTTCCCTTCCTTTCTTTTTCCTGCCACTCACCTTTCTTTGATCTGGTGTTGTACTTCTTCAGTGACTCATTTCAACTCTCTAGCCCAGCAGAAAATGCAGCAGAAAAAGGGGGAAGTCAGATAATTTTCTGCCAGATCACTGACCTGCATCTGCTAAAAAATTGAGGTGCAGAGCCAGTAGGGGAGACAGAGGAAGGTGTTCCCCTGCCAGTATCACAGAGTCATTAGCCTGGCTCAGCTTCTGCAGCCTTGGAAACCCATAGAAAGGGTAATGCAGACTGAGACCCTTCTGAATCATTTACCGATGTACTGGTTGCCTTCAGAACCATCTACCAGCTTTTGGGAGATTTGCTCAGTGCTACCAAGGCAAAATTTGGCCTTGAACTTAAGAAAGAGGCAGAGTGCCAAAGCACAGGCCTGCACACAGTGCAAGGGAGTCTGCGCCAATGTTAGCGCAGGCTTTCCCACATGGCCTTCTCATGACACCAAACCAAGAGTCACATATGGGGATTATACATGGATGTCACTGGACTGATCTGGATGCAGCTGTGCACAATACATGCACTTGGATCTGTTCACGTGATTGCACATTTATCTGGGCAGAGCTGTGGGCACTCGGATGGCTTAAGCTCTGTTTTATTAGTCACTTGTGCATGTATTTATGATATTGTGGGTTTGCACAATGTACATGTATTCATGCAGGTAGTTGGAACTGAAGTCTTTGATATCTGGGTGTTACAAACTGCCTGTTTAATTTTCAAATACATATTTATGCAACAAAATGTATTTATAAGTGCAGGAGAATGGAATACTGGTGTGAACTACAAGGGATATCTAAAATAACAGCACATACCTTGTTCATTTTCATAGTGCAATAATTCTATGATAGCAGCATCCAGGCTATTGACATATAGGACAATCTAACAATGGAAACAGTGTCCCTGTTGCACATTCTCCTTCATGAAGAATACCAACGCTTTCAAGCTATTTTCTGGTTTTGTTTTTAGATGCTGCTGTGCACTGGTATTCAGTCTACAGCGTAGTTGCCCTCTTTGAAAGCTGTGTAGAGAATGAGGTGCAAGCAATGTGTTGTACTGCTGTGCGTGCTTGTTTCAGATATTTGTGACCGGATCTTGTTCTGCTGTTTGCGCAAACGATGTGGGGTGGGAAGATGGGGATCAGGAAGAGCAGGTGTTGTGTCACTCTAGAGCCTGGGCTGCCCTAAGGACTGAAACAGCCTTAAAGGAAACTGAGATTCCTGTTGCACTAGGTTTCCTCCCTGTCCAGCTCGTATTTACCCTTTCTTGTCAGCATGTCTGAGTATACCCCGTAAGTGCATTGACTGACCTCACTAGCACATGTGGTGCATGGGCTGATCATTCCTCCTTACAATAAGCTGCAAGTGATGGGGTGATTGACTGACTGGTCTTCCCCAACCCCGACATCCCTGCTCCTCTCACTGCCCCTGATCCTCTAATATTCCCCTCTCCCGGCATCTGCACTGTGGGACAAGGGGACCACTTTGTGCAGGGTGGCTCTTGGCTGAGAGCTCGCTCCCTGCCTATCAAGTGTCCTTGTGCTTTGGGGATAACACGCTCAGGGCGGATGGCCTCGCGTCGGGTACGTGGGGTTTGTGGGATACTGGATGCGAGCACTCTGGAGGCTCACATCTTTTGTGCTGGAAGCACTCTCCCTCTGTCTTCTGCTTTTTGTGAGAGAGCTTTCAAATCATGAAATGAGATTAAATTCACTCCTGTGTAGAGGACCAGGCCCACATCTCTGTGCTGTTTGGCCTTCCTCTGACATCCTTAAAATAGAACTGAGACGACTGGTCCTCAACAGTAAGTAACTCTTGCGGCTCGCTCTGTCATGGAAATCAGTTCATCTCACATGGTGCGGGCAACAGGGCATTGGGACCCCCTGACCCTCTGAACTCCCAGAGGCAGGGCGAATGTGTGAGAAGGAGAAGAGCTTACAGGACACGCAAATATGGTTTGATTTGCTTGAAATGAGCCAGTTCATGCCTCTGGGTTAGGGTAAAGAAGGACTCAGCTGTTCACTATGAATCATGGTGGGAAGTGGGTCGGCACTTCTTAATGAGGGTTCTTTGCCAAATGTCAGTGTGAAGAGATGGCTGCTTTGCCTAAGGTGAGTTGCTGTCCTTGTTCTTAAGAGAGAGGATGTATTTTCTTTTCTTTCTGTGCTTTCATGTTTGTGCTGAATCTGCACTCTCAGTGCTGAGGAGGAGTGTGGAGAGAAGGCACTCCAGCATGAAGTATGGCTATATTCCTAGCCGAAAACTTGAACTTGAAAACTTTCTGGTGACGGTCCCCATGTGCTGAGCGTGCCTTGGCAGTCAGGGACAGTACCGCATCAGCTGGTGTCTCCTGGGACATCTGTTGGCTCTGTGCAGAGCCAGCACGGGTGTTGCTGCACCACTCTCCAAAAACTGAGAGCCCAGGGGTAGCTTGTCAAGGACACCCCTATAAGCCCAGTGTCTGTAAGCCAAGAAGGGGGAAGGCCCTAAGCACAATTAAATGATGGTGCTTCCCCATGGACAGCGTATGATGGACACGTGAGGCTGCGCCGTATCTCCTCAAAGGTTTTGGAAAGCTAAGGGCCACCAGGAACATCACTGCTCCACCTCTTTCACAGCAGCATAACTTCAGCCGGCGATGGAGTAGCCTTTCTGAGGACAAGTCGGATTTTTCTGACCCCTGGGGAGTTGCATGGTTGCACTGCTACCAGCTCTACTCATGCACACCAGGTGCCAGCCCGTTCCTCCCCACTGCGCTGTCTCTGGCTGAGGCCCCACAAAGCTCTGCTGAAGTTGTCCTCCAGCACCTCAACCCTTCCTGAAAGCAGCAGAGAGGCTTTTACAGTGGTGAAATGCTGGAAAGCTAAAGAGCCCCACAGCTTAGAGACACCTGTGAGCTTGTTGAAAAGTTTGACACTAGCCATTCACTGGAACGTGTTCAAAGCACTGGTGATGTCTAAAGCTTTAATTCCTAATCTGATGGGGGAAAAAAATTGGTTTGGCACGCAATTTGCTCATTAGATGAACTGATGGGTTTTAAGCTAGCCTCTAGAGTCTCAGACTCAAGTGAGGAATTTATTTCCTCTGTTTTCTCACTGAATTGGTCAACTTTAGTTGGTAATGCACACAAAATTCTGTTTGTTTTATTACACAAATGCCATTAAATGAGCTGTCTGTGCATTGGAAATGGACTTATGGTATCAAGGGATTAGGATGCTTTTGCCTAATCTTTTATTCTTGTGCTAAGCATTCATTACACAGCGGTCACTAGTACCCTTTCAGATTTCAGTTTGATCTTTTGTAATTAATAGAATACTTGTTCATAGTGTTTAAGAGACTGGTGAGGTAGGTGCTATCATGGAAATTCAGTGGGGTAGACTTTCAGTGGGAATGAAGTGTTTAGCACTTTCACAATGTTTAAGGAATCTGCCTTTGCGTTTTTGGTTAGTACTGTTTTACACAGTCCATAATTGTCAAGAAAATAATAAAGCAGCCAAGTGAGGGGAAAAGAATCAAGAAAATACAAAATGTTTTGGACAAAAATATTGTATTATTCTTGACTAGAAAACTAAATGTTTAAAATTAATTTTACAGATATTATCTTTGCCACTTTAGCTGTTATTTTTGTGAACAAAGACGACTCTCTTAAGATTCCTCATGCCTAGAATTTGATATGCTTTCTGAAGGCTGTAATCTTGCTGAGACTGTCCTCCTTATCATTATAGCATGTTCTCAGCTGGGCTAAATCACATGTAGCCTTAAGTGGTCCCTGGTCTGCCCCACATTGCTCCTTCCCTTCTACTATCATGCATTTAATATACTTACTATATGTCAAATTTCCAGCCTGAAAACAAGCCAGTACAGGAGACACACTTCAACCTCTGTATCTTCAGCAGTGGATGCAAAGTACAGATGCAGAAGGCAAGGCAATAGTTACTGGCTTTGAGCTGATTTTGGTAACTTTTGTGTAGGAAGACAAATCTCCTAGTGACTCTGAGGCTGAAGGTGCACTGAATGCTCACTACAGTGTAAATAAATAGCTTTGCAGAGGCCTTTGTTTTCTGCGTGGTGCTTATGGTTCAGGTCTTGCAAGCTTTGCCTTCTGCAGGAGCTTTCTCTGTGAGTGGCTTGCAAGACTGGGTTCGTCTGCACAAGGCTGGGTGCATAGGTGTGAAATGCAGGTGCAGAAATATCCAGAGCATTCAGGGATGTGCAGACAAAATGTGACATGAAACATCTTAATGGAGTCTGAAAGCTGTCGGGGGAAGAAATGGTGAGAACCTGATTTTGCTCCTGTTTATGGCAGTGCCTGCAAGCCAGGTGGTGCTGCTGCTGGAGAGGATTTGGTGCCGGTTCTGCAGAGCACTGTGAGAAATGTATGCCCGTGCCACCTGCTTCCACCCAGCTGGGCTATTGACTGCACTTAGCTGTAAGCGCATGACTTGCCCCGCTGGAACAAATGGGTCTGAAGCATGCAGGAAAGGACATCGCTTGGCTGTAGTTGCGTTGTCAATGTTTGTGTTTGTCTGCGTGACCCTTCTATCTCAGGGTCATTTTGAGACCTGTCAGGGTAGACCAAATTATTCAAGATCAGAAGAAAAATGGCAGAATATCTTATTGTGATGAAGATAGTGGAAAGGCAGTGGGAAAGCCTGGCAAACACAATGGAAGTTTTTGTCTTTTTTTCTAAAGAAGGCAAGCATAATACTTATCCTTTAATATCCTACTTTGTTTTACATCAGAATTAGAAAATCTTTTCCATTTGTTTTAATTATCTGCTGGCTTTAACTCTGCCTTTGAAAAGCATTTTTGCTATGACAACCCTTGGTCTCGTGGTGAGCAGTGCTAGGGAGAAACAGCTGAAGTAAGGCTTTTATCATTCCCTGCATGCAATGTTTAAACTTTCTAATCTTTTAATGTGAATGTGTTTTCTCCCATTTTGCAAACTGATTAGCACTGTTTCTCCCAAAACAGCAGTTGAAAACATATTTTGCTTAAACATAACCAAATTTCTATGTAACAATGTGAATTCTCCTAAGTGACCAATTCATTCTCAGAGTTAAACCTCTAACTTCTACTCTCTGACTTTAATGACAACTCAACTTTTTTAAGAACAGTTTGTAAAAAAGTAGGCTTTGTTAATTCTTTTGTTTTGTTTTATATGAAAAAATTCACTGTCTTGCCAAATAATAATAATAATAAT